>UELW01000267.1:3484145-3770465 GCA_900490495.1 Danionella dracula | reverse complement strand
TGCCTGTATGTCTGGGCGGAGCTGCAACGTAAGACTAAGTTTATATATTTATATTCTAAACCCATGAATAATTTCTGAGCCTTCAAAAACAGATTGACCTTTTTATCTCTTTTCTCAGAACATTTCTTTCCAGCTGTCTGAGTCCAGTTCTAGCCCACTGGGATTTACCAGTCAGTGTATTCCCTTTTAACACAGTCATTGTTCTATATCTGGCCTGCACAGGAACCTCCAACCCATATTTTCCAAACTATTCAGCCTATCCACCAGGAGTGCCAGAGAGCACCAACCAAACCCAACTCAATGTCACAGAGGTGAGAAGGCGAACTAGTTGCATATGTGCTTGGTTTTGGTATCATGTCATCTTGTTGATTGGATCTATTGTGCTCGCTGCTCCCTTCATTCTCTTCCGCTGTCTTTTTAATTTCATTGTAGTTTCTTTTATCCAACAACACAATACTCTGCTGCATCCTTCTTCCATCTTCATTATCCTTCCATCTTGCAGCTCTCCCGAGAGGGTTGTTTTTGGTTCTTGTACGTAATGATAATTGCTGAGGATGCTGAGAACTAATCAGATCTCTTTCTGGCACACACAGTAACAAACTAAATGAGAATTATGGGGGTTAAAATTAAATTTTTGAGCACTAAGACGTAGCAGGTATGTTAAGAGTATATTTCAAACAAATGACTTGCAGAAACAAAGCAACTGTTGTACGTTCATCTATGTCTCAGTTTTTGTAAAAGCATATGAACACAAACTGCAAGGTTATATTTATTTTGGTTATTAATTTAGTTTAAAATCCATTGAGCATTTCAATCTGAAAAGTCAGTTTTAAGTGAAATGTTGATTTTTACAAATAATTGAACATTCCCACCACATAGTAAAGCTTGCCTGCCCCAGGTCTGGCTTTCACAAGTATTTTTATTTGGCCTAAGTACCACAGATGGGTCAACCATGACCCAAACCCCAGCAAAGTCACAAAAGATTAGATAGCACCTATGTGCTATGTGCATAAATTATATCACAATTGGTAAACATGGACCATGTTTGCCCCACGCTCTGTATGCCAGTTCCAAAAATTCAAATAGCAAATATCCAACTGGCTTAATTCTAGTAAACATTTTAGGAAGTTTTATTTTAAGCACTGCTAAAAAAAAAGTTAAATATATGTTTGCAGACATACACATTTAAAAAAAGGAGTGGCGTTATTCTGTTTGGGGTAAATGGAATGAACACATTAATGAGTCTAGATAATGGCTAGCAGCAATAAAAATAGATTTGCTCTCCTGTTTGAACATAAAATAAATTTCATCAGAGCATGAGGGAAATCATTATGTGCCCTTAAGGATCATTGTAGACATTATTAAAGCATATTAGAGCATCTAAAAGCTCTGAAGACCAGAGTCCTGATAGCTGGAAACTCGGGTTAGTATCATAGGTATAATCGGCTTTTAAACCGAAAGCATTCAGTCAAGATGTGTTATTATTTAAAACACAAAAAAGCGTCTGTGTGGTTATCCATTAGAAACATGAAAAACTTTTCAATTGAATATTTATGTTGTCTTTTTAAAAAAATACCTCTTAAGCTTTGTTCATACTGTACAACAGAAAAAACTGCTTGAACAGCACTAAGGTGAATGCAAAAAGTCCAGCTTTTTGGTGCACCACGCACCAAAACAGGCGTTGCACTCTTTTCTCCTTCAATACGTCTCCTTCATTATATTCCACTACTTTTAGCACACTTCAACTACAACTGTAGATCAGCTTCTTGGTGGTAGAGTCCTAGCTTAGCAGCTAAAGCTAACAGAGTTATTACATTCCCAACATGAGTAGACAACTTAAAACTCACCAAATTCTTCAACCTCTTCAATGACTCTCCTCCGAACGAGTTTTGTTTACATCTTGTTTTGTTTTTTTAAAGGTTTATCATATAGCATCAGGTCTCCATACACCTGTGATTTTAAGTTTATTTTATTATTTTCTGTTGAAGTTTCCCTTGGGACAATGTGTCACTAGTCTAGAGAAAACTGATTGGTTGGTGGAAGAAGAGTTCAGATATCTTCAGCACCAAAAGAAAGTTACCAGCTAGCTGCAAGAAAATCAATATCTGCAACCGATATTTACCTTGTATTGTGCTTGTATTGACTTAACATGTAAAACATCTGTCATTCCTGTTTTTCAGTGTGAAAAAGCATTACAATTTTTGGGAGCCAGGTATCACATGCAGGTGCATTTGTTGTTCCAATCAGCTTCTGCAGGGGACAGTGTTGGGTGTAGGGCAGATCTTTGCCTGTGAGACTCTTGGCCCCTCTCTACTCATCCTGGGCGCTGTTTTTCTCTTTTCGCCTATCCTTGCCATCAACGCTCTCCTGGGATCCATTATTAGCACCGTTGCAGGTGAGTAATAGACAAATAAAATTGATTTCTTCTCAACTCTTGTAGATTTCCAATAGTATCCAGATGCACGCTCCAATTTCAGACCACTTGGGGGCAGCAAGTGTGGGGGCGGTGTAAACATGACGTGAGAGGCAAAGTACAAGTCACAGCATTGACTTGGCTTTTAGCAGATGGTATAATTAGTCGGGGTGTTATGAGAAGGTTGACATACTAATGTGATATAGTGTATATGTAATAACTGATTCACGTCAACTTGCAGATTTAGGAAATATACTCTTTTTCAATCGCTCAGTGTTCAGTCTTGTATTTGTCCTATGGAGGCTGAAAGATGGCGCAGTGGTGGAGTTGGTCATCCTGTAATCTGAAGGTTGGCGGTTCGATCCCTGCAGGACCATTCTGCAGTTGTGGCCCTGGGAAAACCACTTCCCTCGCATTGCCCTGTATGGATGTGTGTGACTGGTGGGGGTGTTTGGTGGTGGTCAGGAAGCCTTAGGCTTGAATTGGCAGCCAGATCCTGTCAGACTGCCTTATGGCAACTGAGGGCTAACAAGGCAGCTTATTAGAGACCTCCTCCTGCTCCTTCACTCCAGTGGTGGGCACAGCAGCACCAGTGTCCTCCGAATCTCTACCTCGGTCCTGAGCACCTCTCATTCCACCCCAGCTCTTAGAGCAGCCAATCTCACTGCATTACATCTGGGGTGTTAGGGTGCTGCTATCAAGACTCTAAGGACACTTAACACTCACCTCCCTCAAATACAAATCTGTAGCATCTGATACATGTCAACTCTCAGATTTCTAGCAGTTTAGCTGTGATTTAGAGATGAAGCAGACTGGAAACCGATTTCCTCAAACGCCCACCATCCAGAAGATGATCAAAAAGCTCCTGCTGCTTAATAATTACTGTCATACTGCTGCATTTTAGCCCTGCCATATCATAAATACACAGTCCATCTTTCTCTGTTGTATTTTAAAATGCTCAGTGGTACAGACACATATGAGTCATCAGGCACAAAGACTCCTCCCTGGAGGGGTAGACTTGTAGTAGCAGGGAAGGGTGTTAAACAGACCAGTACAAGGTACCTCATGTCCAGCTCAGCACCCACACACATGCAAACAGTTCAGTTTCTTCCCCTGCTGTGTGATTCACACTCACAAATTTTAAAGCACTTATGTATTTTACATTAAATACATTAGTTAGGACTTGAGTTATTTATTAATTAGGACTTTAGTTATTTTTACAGTCATATTGGTTTACAGTTATAAGTGTCTCAATGGTTTTATGTCTGTCAGTTTAGGTTCTGGTTGTGTTTCTGATTAAAACTACCCAGAGTGGAAAAATATAAATGACTGAATATAAACTGGCAAATCTAGTAAAATCGCTGAGGCATAAGAAGTGAAAAACAACATGAATGAATACGCTGCAATATTATTAAAACAACACGGAATTGGAAACAGACCCTGACACCAACATTATTGGAAACTTGTCCCATATGATGTAACATGGCTAATAAACAATAAAAAATATTTTAAGTGCATTTTAGAAAAGCCCATTTGGCATATATAGAACAGCTTGTGTAAACTTCCTGTTTCCTGTTGTCTGTTGAACATTATAAAAGGCATTACTGCAAGCACCCTTATTTCAAATACCAATTTTGAATTTTGGCTTTAAAACCCTGGAGCACATTACCCTATAGCACATTACCAAAACCCCTCAGTGTACCACACATAAACACTATCTTTCTATCTTTCTGATCCTTTATACCTTCAAATCAATACCAATCTGAACCCTCCACTCTTTTTACGATCCCATACTGCTCATTTTACATTGATTCACGTCTCTCTAGCGTGTGTAGAATTACGCTCTAACTCGACAGTGTGAAATTACATCTGTTTTCTACAGGCAAAAGCCTACCAAAGAACAATAACGTTCATCATAAGATGAATACGTTAAGAGTTCTTCACCAATACCCAGCCAATGTGCAAATTGTCAGTTTCAAATTATACATCGATTCCTAATCAAAGTTGCATGAAAAGCCCTAATTTTTCTCCTCAGCATGAAGCATGGTCTCTACTAATGAGACCTGTGGTGTTTAGCGGACAGGCTGTTCGTGCTGTCTTCTCTATCTGACTCATAATATAAACCCACACTCACATGTGCAGTCAGATGAACCCATAAACACACAAAGGGACAATAGGCACACGTTTTAGGCGCAGATGTTGCTTTTAGGAAAGACAAACAACTAATGGTCCAATACTTACTTGAGTTGGTAGTTTATCAGACATACAATATCAAAATTATTTTAAACGCACTGTTAAAATTTTTATATATTAGTGTAGAATTTTCAAACGTTAAAAATTCCCCCAAATATTTTTTTTACAGAAACCTCTGTATTATTTTTCATGGTTCACAACAGAAGGGCAGTGGTCAGAAAGTGGCACTAACCATAATGTTGAAGATGACATGAAATGGGATGGTCCAAGTTAAGCAGATCGTCAAAACCTTATAACGATTTCTGTAATGACGTGTAACATAAAACATTTTACAACATCAAGACTCTCTGTTCCTCTGGAGGCTCATATGAAATGGATTAAACAGTAAATCTTCAACCAACCACTTGAGGCAGGTGTGAGAAATGTTACAGCTAGGCAAAGAAAAAACATTTACAGTCTTGTGCTAGATTTTTACCAATATGACATTCATGAAGGGATTACTATTTTATTACTCTTTATGCAAATGTGTATAAAAGCAGGAGCAGATGTCAGAGCCCAATAAGAGCAAACAAGTGAACCAGACAACGAAGAACAGAAGAACCAGATGAAGGAGACCAATGGGACCAGACAATGGAGCCCAAAGGGTGTCCACAATGGAGACCAGTGGAAGCAGATGATGAATTGGAGCCCACAATGGAGACCAATAGGAGCAGAAGATGGAGACCAATAGGATCAGATGATGTAGACCAATGGGAGTAAATGACAGACAGTAATGGGAGCAGACGATCGTGACCAACAGGAGCAGACGATCGCAACCAACGGGAGCAGACGATAGTGACCAACGGGAGCAGACGATCATGATCAAAGGAAGTCCACAGCGGGCATCATTGGGAGCAGATGATGGAGACCAATGTAAGTAAATGACAAAGATTGACAGGAGCAGATGATTAAGACCAATGGAAGCAGCTGAAGGAGACCAATGGAAGTACATGACAAAGACTGACAGGAGCAGATGACGGAGACCAATGGGAGCAGATGACAGACAGTAATGGAAGCAGACGATCGTGACCAATGGGAGCAGGCTATCGTGACCAACGGGAGCAGACGAAGGAGATTAATGAAACCAGACAATGGAAGCAAAAGACCACAGAAGCAGACCACAGAGAACAACAAGAGCAGATTGCAGATACCAAGAGGAGGAGATGATGAAGACCAATGAGAGCAGATGACAGACACTAATGGGAACAGACAATGAAGACCATGGAAGCAGAAGATGGAGACCACAGAAGTAGACCACAGAGAGTAACAAGAGCAGACAAAAGAGATCAACATCGGGAGATGGTGGAGATTAATGGAAGTACATTGTAATACCTACAACACGTTTTGAATTGTATATAACCTTTTTGGGAGTCACTTTTAACATCCGATTCTCTAAATGTTTAATGATTAAGAAATTTTTAAAAACACAAAACATTTATTTCTCGAAATTATATAGTCTGTTTTAAAAACAAACAGCTTGAAAATCAATAAATGTGTCAACAAGCTCCTTATGTGCAGACATACGACACCCTCAAAATGGAGCTATGACGTTAAATACAAACATTTGTTTATCAAAAGGAAATGAGTATGTGAGCACAGAGATGTGAGATGAGAGAGTGAACAGACGGAACAATGAGCCTCCTGGGTCCCATTACCTTCCTGTTCAGATGTGAAGGAGAAGCATTCGGGGAGTGTCCGCTCCACTGCTGCTGAGGAGAGGGTTTTATCACAGAGCTCTTTTATCCGCATCTTTTATTGTAGTGTGTACCATGAAACTTAAAGTTCCAAAAGTGCAGTCATTTTGCTCTTCTTCAGTGGTAACCGATCCATAAAAAATGACCAATAGAGAGATAAAGAGACACACAGAAAGACAAATGCTAGACAAAAAAGTAAGATTGCTCTGTGTTTTTATGTTGAGTTTTTTTTAAGTAATTATGTTTCAATCACAGTTTCTCAAAGAATCGATGATCGGTTTGATTGGTTAAAAAAATGCTGCTTAATAAGACATAAGTTTGCAACACATGCTCATGCAAGAATGAGACACTGTAAATAACTTCTCAAATATAGAAATATAGGCTCATTGTCTGAAAAGCTTGCCTTTGAAGACTTGCTGTGATACAGCAAAGCTATTGGGAGGGGAGGATGTAGAGTGAAGTCCAAACGCGTGCACAGAATTCTGGGAACTGCAATTTTGGTATCAGTATTTCAATGAATCTACACCGCCACCTCATGCATCTAATCAGTACTACAAGAATATTGTCAGTATTTCTAACAACTGATCAAACATGTTTTTACAGAATAACCTATTATAAAAGAGTATAGGACTGACACACATCATGTGAAACCGGTTTTATTTTTTTACATTGATTTTCTATTACAGAGTTCAGTTCAGTAATTGATATTGTTGTTACAATGATGTTATTGTATTCTATGATATTGTGTTGTATTGTATGATGTTATTGTTAAAGTAATTACTATTTTATTCTTGCCTTGAACCTTTTAGCATTTATTAAGGTAAGAACTCTGATCACACAATAACTCACTTTGCTTGAAAAAGAATGAATTGTCATTTCACCAGTGTCATGGGGCGTCAGGTGACTAATTTGACGAAGTATAAAACAGGCTTGTCGAATATGTATCGAATATGTATTTCTCGTGCATGTTTTTCGTATCATGACATTTTTTCAGCTCATGAAACAAAATATTCTTTGTGTGGCCTTTCATACCTTGAATTTTCCGTAACGTGAAGGATTGGTATCTCGAGATACCACTGTATTCGGATTGGGAAGCAGGGGGAGTCACAGTCAACTCAGGTTTTTCTCTGCTGCCCCCTGCAGGTCTGTCCATGTCAGTGCAACACAGACATTTGTACACCGGCCTCTCAGGGTTCAATGGGGCTCTTGGTTCCATGGTCGTGGGGGCGTTTTTCATATTTAACTGGAAAACACAACTTCTTTCAACTGCAACAGGTTAGTAATGAATACACATTCTTTATAGTCTATAAATATTTAACCCTTACTCTTATCTCTAGCCCTGTTTTCCGCATATACAGACATTGCCCTGAGCAACCTGTTAGGAGTTGTAAGTACAAGAATACTTTCTCTGATGCATGTGTGTTTTTTATAAGAAAGCATTGAGTACATATAACTCTCCTGTCACAGGTGGGTCTCCCAGCAAGCAGCTGGGCCGCAACACTGATGGGGAGTCTGGTGCTGTTACTAACAGGGAAAAACCTCAGGGAATACAGAATCCCTACAAGCAAAGTGAAAACCCCAGAGGCCAATTTACACGCACACAAGGAATGGTCTGCAGCCAACACGAACGCACCTGATGTATAGTAACGTACTTCATCTTCTGTTGGATAATGTAATTTAAAAAAGGTAAGGCCACTGTAAAATAATGATTATAATCAATTTGCAAATCATGTTAACTTAAAGGTAAATAAAACATCTATGTTAAAGTCTACAGCTATCGTTCTACCGATGACACTTGAAAGCTCACATTGGGACAACAGCAAGGAAAGCCACAGGAGCGGTTGCCAGATCATTGCTGCGTATTCAGTAAACTGAAAAAAATGTACTAGATACTAGATCTCATTCGAACTAGTTATGTAACGTTATGTTTTAATCAAAGAAACCCGAATTTATATTTATTTTTTATTAATTTCAATAAATAATACAATATTAATTTTTATTCACGTCAATAAATAATACAAATAAACAGCCAAACTACAACAGTTTGAGTGCTATTAAGATTTTAATGATTCTGTAAACTCTTCCATTATTACAAAAACTACATACTCACTGAACACAATCCTTGAAAACAATAAGTGCTCATGTTTAATATGAAATATCATCAGTTAAGCAGAAACCTTGAAGTGTGCATCGTATTTCCACAAATAAACCTGCAGAGTGCAAAAAGCTTTGAAATATATATAATGTTGATGACTTAAGGTTGCCATTCATAAGTAGCAGAACACAATCTCAAACACATGCAATTATTTAAAAAGAAACAAATAAAAGTTTAACATATTTAAGTTTAACATGAAAAGGCAGCTGTGCAGAGTGTGTGCTAAAGGCAGTCGTTTTACCTTTTGGTGTGTCTGTGCTTTCGTTCAAAGGACGAGCTAAAAGAAATCTCGGAGATACAGAATAATTCGTGAATATTGTGTGAGAGAACAGAAGGTCAGGGTCCTTCAGCCTTTTGAGTATAGCCGGAGACTGGCTGGAGGGAAAACTGCAGGTGTTTATCTGCGCGCTGAGTGAAAGAGGGGCATTGTGCTTGGTTGGTGCTTCTGATGCAACGCCGACACTTTCAGTAAAAAGCTAAGCCAAAGGTTTGCGTGAGCTGTAGACTCTGAGAAAGCAAATAGAATGCTGATCAGAGGACGACGCTGTAGACAAGTGAACACCATTGAGCTCTCAGTTTGTGACGTTTCCAGCTCTGAGTTTGAACCCTACATACTCTTACTTCGATGTGAATAAATGTCAGCTAATGCAAAAGTAATCACTAAAAGTGCCTAAGGAAGGGCTTTGATACTCACTATCTACAATCAATGTGTTTTTTCTAACACACGAACATCATTAACAACCTGTAAATGTGAATATAGAGCAATTAATTTGAAATCCATTGAAAGAGGTGAAAGAGAAAGAATGATCCTCAAGCATTCGCGTGTTATTTCGATGTTTCTGGCTTAAAAATCTGACACATTGTCTTTTGAACAAAAACAGTCTACTTTAAGTTGCCCTATTGTACTGTATTAGATAAACAATGAAAAGAAAGTGGGTTTTTGAATGTCCTTGGCAGTATTGCAGTGCAAGCACAACCATTTGGGGAGATTTAAGACATTTTAATGATAAATGCTAAATAAATAAATTTCAAGGTTATTAAGGGGGCCGTGGCAATCTTGGGGGGTCAACTATTTAAAATGGGAATGATAGGGCAACTTTAAGTTAAGCGCAAATGCATCATTTTCAGATGGATTCACCAAGCACATAAACACAATATGTTCTCCTTGTAAACAATTGTATGTCAGTCAAATGTAAAGGTCCATAGAACAACTTTGTATCCTGTGGTATGTCCTTCTTTTAACTGAAATGTATCCAATATCATGACATCGACAGTTAAAAGTGCTTCAGGTTTTAATAGTAGGGACTGTCTGGGATCATGCTGACAATAATCTAAAGAAATAATGCCTCTTGACATATTGTGCATCCTTATTAACTAATCCATCTTCTTCTCTTCCTCTGGACCCTGTGTTTTAATTGTTTACTTATAAAAGCCTCCCTAAAATGACACCTTCTCTTGGTCGTGCTTCTCCTCTAAGGATCTCCAGAAATCCCAGTTTTGTTAGGAATTCAATACGTAATCTATCTGTTGGCTGAACCTCGCAGAACACACCCTGTGAACCTAAGAAGGAAACCATCAACCAATAAAATTAGAGCAAAGTCAGATATGCAAACTCCAAACATTATTAATGCTAGCGTACCGTTAGCTTTGAGGGCAGTCAACAGAGCTGTCAGGAGGCTTCGACTGACACTGCAGTCCACTAATTCAGGAAGTGCCTCGAGCCATAGCTGAGATGGGAAATGATATAGCAAGGAGTCTGGGTAGTCTTGTTCTTGATGGAGACACTGCACCTCCTAAGTGTGAAATACATTTTTTAAATGCCCTTTGCATGATAGTTGAAGACACAAAACAGAGGTCAGTCTAAGAGGAATTAGAAACATATTTGCAGAGGAACTGAAGGACAAAAAATGAGTTTGGGTAAAGATAAGTTCAAGGAAGGATGAATGGAGACACCCTGAAAGAAAAACACTGTTCAGGAAAGCAGAGAGAAAGCGGAGAAAAATGTAAGTTGTCATCTATTACAGTCTTTATAATCTTCATGCTTTTGATGATGCAACTTGATGCTGCAAGCCAGGGATACTCTCATCAAATAATAACTTGAGGCATGCACAAACTCTCATTGCAATGGGAGATACGTTAATTTGGGTTACTGCAAGTGTTACTTGCAGCATTTTAGACAAGTTACTGTCTACGAAGATCAGACTCCAATTTTCCAAATGTCCATGTTTCCTTTACTAACTATAATCTATTTGTTCAACAAAAAACAATAAACTTGATGATCTTTCTTAAAATGATTAAAAGATGAAGCAGTACAGTTACATTTTCCAACCATTTATTCAATTCTGTAATGGTGACGGGATGTTGTTTAACAATTAAAAAGAAATGGTAAAGATAAATCGAAAGTAAGGACCTACTGTTGAAGATAGCTGATGCAAAAAGGAAACTCCAGACAAAAGGATATCTGCACTTACAACTCTCTAAACAATGTCAAACAAAATATTTACGGTTCATCCTTTTTAGACAGAAAAGAATAAGGCATGTCCAGTAGTTCCCTCGCTTAACACAATGGCTAATAATAGAATACAGTAAATTTTTCTTTGACTATCTGAGATGACTCCATGTGTGTTATGATTTTTTTGTGCTTGTGTTTTGTTTGTACTCTCACCTTAGTTACCGTATGTCCACCAGCTCCATGAGGCCTTGAAGGATATTTGTCCCTCATAGCAGGAATCCACGTTGTCTGATATCGCTTGGCAAATGAAGGAACATCCAGAATCCCCAGAGCGCAGCCACATACACCCAGTTCATCTTCCAGAACTAAGCTGTACTCTGGGCAAAAGGCCAGACATGCACCCAAATACCTGAAACACAAACACACAGCAGAGAAAGAGAAAAAAGGGATTTAGTCACAGATCTTATGTATAATTGTAAGAAACTGAATTATGCCTTTGTGTGATCTGCTTGAGAAGGCCTGGCCATTTGCTTTAAACACGTGAACCAAGGTTGGCCACCTTTTCAGATGCTTATTGGCCAGAACACACAGTTTGACCCATATGCTTCTGAGATGTCTCTGACATGGACGTGCAAATTAAATAAACGAGCTGACCTTTTGGATCAGAACCAAGAGTGATTTCACAGCTTGACATTTTAATGACAATGCATGGAGCCAAGAGATGCGATTTTGTGGATTATGTATAATGTAATAATTACTTTGCAAACATCAATATATGTTTATGTTTACTGATTTGCTTTACATTTCACAAATCAAATTGGAACAGAAAAGGCCAAAACACAAAGTATATATAAGAAATTATATTATATTGCTCAATGAAAAGCATTATAGGATGTAAACTTAGTGGCCACTTTATTAGGTACAGATGTTTATTGCTTGATAAGCGAAGCCAGTGGACAACAAAGCTTCATTGTGTCAAAGCAGATTAGACTAGTACAGGGGTCGGCAACCCGTGGCTATGGAGCCGCATGTGGCTCTTTAGCGCTGCCCTAGTGGCTCCCTGGAGCTTTTTTAAAAATGAAAAAATAAAAGGAAAAGGTAAATATGTTTTTTGTTTAATATGGTTTCTATAGGAGGACAAACATTCTTAACGTTTTCCAATGCTGTAAAAGAGTGTAAAATAAATATTTAATTTCAACATTTCTGTCAGCGACGATTTGCGTCATCACCCGCGACACACGTTTCTACCAGCAGGGGGCGGGATGCCAGGTAGGGGGCTGCTGTAAACAAACCAGCGGCTGTGTGGTGGGCCCTGGACCCCAAAGAGAAAAAGAGAAACATAACTGAGGAGAACAGAGGATTCAACGTTTCTTGGACCGAATCCTTTACATTCAGTGCCGATGCGGAAGGATCTCCTGAATGTTTGCTCTGTATTGGGAAGTTGTCTAATAACAAGAGTAAAGTGGAAAGACATTTCCAGGGAAGGCATGCACGTATTTAGTAACAAAGTGCCTGTGAGTTTATATACTTCTTTTCAAAAGGCTGCTGTTTTATTTTTATAAATGTATGCTGCGTTTTTTCGCATTGTTTGTTGTCCAGTTAGGGGCACGTTGTGCACGTTCCATTTTGATGTTGTTTTTGTGAATCCTCAAAATAAAAATGACATCAAAAATTCGATTTCTTTATTGCATTTCTCTAATTTCATCAAAGCAATGAAACATAATTCGTTAATATTGTAATCGTACAACAGAGTAGTCACGTGGTGCGTCGTTCTCTACAGGATTCACTGCAGGGAAAATAAACATTTAATCATGAAGGCTCATTATGTATTCGTAGCAAACTTATTCATTTTTATAGTAGGCTGATATAGATACATAAAGCATGTGTTGCCTTCATTATAAGGCTTATACAAGGCTTTTAATTTTTTGCGGCTCCGGACCTATTTGTTTTTTTGGTCCAATATGGCTCTTTCAACATTTTGGGTTGCCGACCCCTGGACTAGAAGGAGAGGAAATGCAGCAGTAACTTAAATAAACGATTGTTGTCACCAATTTACTGGGAAAAGGGTATTTTAGAAGGAAAGTTGGAGGTCCAAGCTGATTTTCCACAGGGTCTCTAATAAATTGGACAGTAAGTGTAAAGGGGCTAAGACAAGGGTCTCCAAACCTGGTCCTGGAGGACCGGACTCCTGCACATTTTTGGTTCAACCATCACGAAACACACCTGTGGCACTAATTAGGGTTCTCTGATAGTCTGAAGCTAGATTAGTGTACATACTACAGCAGGGTTGCAACTAAAATGTGCAGGGCTGCGGCCCTTCAGGAACAGGTTTGGGGAACCCTGAGCTAAGATGTACTTGAGAACAACTCTTGCCTGTCTCCAATCAAGTCAGGATGGGAGAATACAGATTCCTGGCTCCCTTTAGCCCTCTGATACAGCTGACGCACCATTCTATACAGCTCCACCTAGAAAGTTTCAAAAGGTTAAAAAAATAAGTGAGTTTTAGTCAATTAGGGTTTTTAGGCTTACATCACATGTCACTTCCTGGGCTTACCGCTCATCTCTCCCATAGTAATTCATGGAAAGGGGAGAGGTAATTTAGATTATTAGCATCAAAAACTTTAAATAGTTTTTTAATTAAGGTGAGAGCCAAATTGTCAGTCAGAATTAAAGTTCGTTAACGGCGAATTTGCTGTTCTGTAATTTTGGATAAAAGGAAAAACACCCACGTTTCACCATGCCTTAGTGTTGTGTCCCATGTTGTTAGACTCACAAACATTATTTTTATCTCTTTGACTCTCACACCAATTTTGCTACATGACTAAACATTGACTCACAATATTCTCCTTGAATTAAAATGATTAAATTTTTTCATTACCTAATAATACTCAGTTAAAACAATACATTTTAATTGACAAGATTAGTGCTACGTCCCAAAAGTGGCACGTTAACTCCAAAACTAAACATCTCCATTAGTTAAAAGCCTTAGTTACCTTATCTTTTTGCAGAAAGGGCCGTATATTATAAAGACGACAGGTGGGAAACAGAGGTGGTGGGTGACTGAACAACTCAGCGCTGGTTCCCAGAGGAAGAAGCATCTAATTCCCAGAAACCCCACAAAGAGAAAAGACAACATGATAAGAACAATATAAAATCCAAAACTTGGATAAGCTTTGATTTTATATCAAATATAAAATGAAAACTTTCACACCTGCACCTCTCCAGATAGCCCTCCTTTCAACACCCACGGTTCCGCTTCGACACCATGAAGCTCTGGGACGAAGGAAGCTCCACACCCTGAGCACAATTAAAACTTTCTCTTTTCATTCAGCACAAAAGATAAAAGTAAGTATTTATACATTATATGTGAACAATACAAAACTTTAACATTTCAAGAGGTATATTCAAGAGGTAGCATATCCGGGCTCTGGAGTAAACGGGTCTACAGAGTTCTGGATTAGAAGAAAGTAATGTAATGAACTTAAAAAAAAAATTTATGTTAGTTAAAGGAACATTACATAAGAATACAACCAAAAGCTGAAAATGACCTTTATGCAAGAAGAGCTATTATGTTCAGTTGTAGCACTGTTAAAGGGAAAAGCCCGTCATTTATGTTTATGATTAGAGATTGTGTGTTGACGTGACATATTTCCTCCTTCGAGTTGTCGAATCACAGACTCATAAATCTGGATGCCAGATTGTGCTGAATCCTGCAGGTTGTTTTTTTTTTTCAAACTGTTTACAATTATATCTGAGAGGCACCAAATCTCATCCTGACTCAAAATCACAATTCAAAAAGTGTTGAAGAATGGCGTAAAAACAGCTTTGTAGCTTGTTGCCTATGTTATGCAGATAAAAAAGAGACCTCATTCGTTTATTTTAGTTGAGGTAAAATCTTGAAGTATTGAACCAGGAGACACAAATCTTTGAATCTGCAACTCTTGTAAGTTCTAAAGCTGTCTGCTGAAAGTATCCGGGTCTAAAGAAAAAGCACTCTGGGCTGAAGCCCTGAATACCCATGCCAGGGGATGCCACTGCTGTACACTATTTTTGTGCTACACAAACCTTCACAAATAAAGCACAAGCATGATTAACAGACTAGAAAAAAAAAAAAAAAACTATGTTTGTGTCGTCGCTTACCATTTATCCTGTAGTGTAACGCCAATCTGGCAACCTGTCATTTAAGGGATTTTTTTGTTTGTTCCAGAAACAGTTTTGGTCACACTTGTTGTACATAGAGAACCTTTAAAATATTTACAAAGGAATATTTGAACAATCTCTGCATCAGTTTTACATCTTTGAATATATATGGGATCTGTAACATGACAAAATCTGGTCAAATATTTTATACACCCAGTCACCCCAAGTCTGAGACTCTTTATTTAATGAAGCGTGGATGAATGCAAGTTTTTCCTGCTAACAAAACAAAGATTTCTTGACACTCACAGTGGAGGCAGTTCTTCCAGGATCCTAAAGAAGAACCTTCATTCAGTATACGACCTTCTGTGAATCAGACATAGAGCTTTAATGAAAAGCATTTAACTGTTCATTTGAAGAAGTTGTTTATTAATAACAATTTAAAAAATCGCCTTCATCCTGTCTCACTTACCGAGCCAGCAGATGAATGCCTTGGCCACCAGAAGGGTGTTCCTCAGGTCCCAGACGTAAGGGTAAAGGTCGTAGAGGACAGCCCTGTTGATGCTGTTCACAACAGCACTGTGCAAAACTGCAACTTCATCGCATGCAGCAAGAAAACGACCGGCACGAGCTCGCCATTCGTCTGCCTGAGATCACGAGGAAAACATTGATAAAGATAAATCTGAGCTGCACTAAAGCCATTGTGTACTAAAACTACAGAGAAAAGCATGTCATAAATATGCAAATGTCTCGCACCACTTTATAGCATAAAATCAGTTCCCTACAAACTCCATTCCAAAATTCCTCATTAAACTTCCTGTTCATTTTGTGGTTTGAATGAAATAATACAAATAGTTCATTTAAACATAAATACACCTCTACGTTTCTGTCTATTTTTCATTTTATTTACTAAAATATGTTTAAACTACCATGTTTAATGCATTTGAAGCACATAAACAAGTAGTTTCTTTCTTTTTTCTTTTTTTGTTTTAGCTTCATTTTTTGGTTTGGCTCTTTTTAATAAAAAATGAGTATAAGCAGGGTGTCTGCAGGGTTCATGAGGTAAAAGACCTATACCATAACATCAAAAAGTTATATAAAACTTTTTTGCTTAATAAACAGCATTCTTCAAATGCATTGTTTGAAGCACTCTACATCACTTTTATGCTTTTGAGCATTCATGCACTTTTTCTCACATATCTCTGGGAACCCTTACAATCATATGTAAAAGACTTTAACATGTATGAGTCTCGTGTCACTATCTGACAAACCTAACAATCACTTTTTAAGATTTTGAGCATTTATGAGTTCTGTTCACAAGCCGTTTCTCAAACAATGGCAGTGTAAATTTTAAAAATTGATCAAACTCTGTCAATCCTTTCCTGTAAACATTTTGCTGCTGTTCACAGCAGAGACAAAATTTATGGATGACTCAAATCTTTAATGCACACACAGCACAAACAGCTGCACAAACAGCTGCACAAAATGCTGCACAAATGTGTGCAGCATTGAGGATTTCCCATTTCAGTTGTTTCATTGACACTTGAACTGAAACGCTTTCACCAGTGTGAAAAACAAATCTGACAAATCTGATACTAAATTTACAGAATTGTTAGTTTTTATGATGTCCAAATTTTTTTCCCAAAGTTTTAAAACTTTTTTTAAAACTCTTTTTTTTTTGCATTTCTTCAACAAAATATATTGTTAAATAGCATGTTTTCATTGAAGAGTCTGGGTGTAAATAGTAACAGAGCTCGCATGATTGATACTTTTTTATTATTATCTTCAACAACTTTAGTTAAGGCCACCACACACCTTTGCGTAAAACCAGTGTGAAAATAGACATGTTTATGTCCCTTGAGCCCAGAATAATGGGTGCAGACAGGAGCTCCCACATCTGACTGTCAGATCGGTGCAAGTGAAATTAAAAGTTCCATGTCGTCCTGGTTTGTTGCAATGCGTGATCTCATTGTCGACCAATGAAAGCTGCTCTTCTGATCATGTGTTCAGAGGTCGACACTCACTCGTGTCGACACATGACAGGAAATAGAGAAGAAGTGTATAACGAGAGCGCCTGTACTTTGGCAACACTTAATGTGTTTTTGGACTGAGGACCATATTGATTGTCTGAGACATCTGAGGACTTTGATTTAACAGAGACATTGCATTTATTGTCTTGAACTTTGGTGTGTGACTGTAGTTCACTTGAGCGCCATCCAAGGGCAAGAAGCTTCATTGCATCAACAGAGGTGTGAAAGCCGCCTGCAGAGAAGCCGGCAGGGAATTTATGTTCAAATAGGTTTGTGGTGACCTTTATGCATAGTGATTAGTGAGCAGGACAGGTAAGCAAAGCTCTGCAACTGAAATTTTGGTGCTTTCACAACCCAGATCCTCTTTTTCTCTGTCTTGTCCACTTTGCTACCTTCTAAAAATCTGTCCTATCACAACAAAAGCAAAGTTGGCCATTTTGAAATGTTCCATTGCTTAATTAACAAACTGAAAAAGTAATTAACTGCTGTAAGAATAATAAGGAATTCTCATTTTTATACTCTGTATTCTTGTGAAACTGTGTGCTGAGTGTGACTAGATTATCCTGTGTTTTTATTTCTGTGACTGATTTACTTATTTTATTATGTGACTTATTTTTTATTGCTCCAGCTGCCACCTTCTATCTTCCCCTGAATACCATCTGGACGGGGGTTGGAACTCTGACTATGCTTTTGTGACCAGTTACCACTCCCATTTGGGAGTATATAAGGAGACTAAAAACTCTGTGTTTCTAGAAGTTCTTTGTTTGAATAAACTCAAACAGCTTCTCCAAAGGCTACAGGGCTCGACAAGTGATGATGCTCAAATAAAAGAAATCCTACAACTGCCTTTACTTCCTTGTTTTTGTTACAGAAATTTGTTGTGTATGCTAGAGTATTGTGTTGTGTTGTGTATCCTCACCTTCTGTGGAGAGGCCTTCTTGCCATTGCCGCTAGCGCTGACGCAGTGGCAGTTAGCTTTGAGCCAAGTGAGGTCCTGCAGCAGACTCTGTGCAGGTGGTCCATGTTCATGTGGGAGATGGTACAGACCCAGCAGCAGCTGAACCTGAGTCTTACTTAAGGCAACCCGTCCAGGACACAGCCCCCTTCGGGAGATCTTCTCATGGCTGGAACTCCTGGGAACCTGGCTTTCTTCGGCTTTCAGACCCTGACTCATATCTGGATCCGCTGGCATTTCATCACTAACAAGAGCACCTGTACTTTGTGAACATTTAATGTGTTTTTTGGACTGGGCACCATACTGATTGGCTGAGCCATCCGAGGACTTTGATTTAACAGAGAGCGCTGAAAGCTTGCGATCTGCTGACCTCACCTGACGACCTACAAATCAATTTAAGAAATGTGTTAATTGCCCATTTATCATTTTTGACATTTTTGGCAATGGAATTTGTTTTTGCGTAAACAAATGCCCCAATATTTGTTGCAATGGCCAATATTTTTCCCAGATTCTGATCTTTTAAAAATCACGAGAATCAACCCTAGCCTGACGTGAAGTTTTCATTAAAAAGTATAAAATCTGTACCTGGATGATGAGGAAGATTGAGTTCTTTCATCCAGTCATGCAGGGCAGCCGACAGAGCTCTGTCCACGCTATACGGCTCCTCTTCATCTACAGAGTACACAGCATGTGAATGCATGAGTCAATCAATTAACCTTTAATTATTCAGGAAGAGCTACTGGGAAGAGTACGTCCAAGGAAAAAAATGTCCAAAACATGGAATGTAACATTACATCAACCACAGAACACCTTGAATAAGCTTGCCTTTAGTTAAAAAATCCCCAATTACAAGCAATTACAATGTAAGTTCAAGCCTTGTGCAATTCCTGTGAAAATATTATATGTATATATTTCACCATTTTTCAGTGCACCCTCCAATCTCACCTTTTCCCTTCAGCTTCCTCCCTTTGTGCCAGCTTCCGAGAGTATGCAGAGGGATGAAGTTGGCTTCAAACTCGCAGTTTGGATTTACCAGTAGACCCCTCAAGTGGGCCCTGAGTCCAGGAGGGCGGCCCTTGAAAGGCCCCAGGAAGACGCGTCGAGAGTCATAATCATTAGCATGGAGGTTGTCCCAAATGAGTGGAGGCCTTTGAAGCACTGACTGGACCTCTGCAAGCGAATCAGGGCTCAGTTCCCGAGAAATCACCTTGTTTCCTGTAACAAAGGGAAATATAGATAAAAAAAGGAGATGATCTTATATGGCTTTTAAGGAGTTAGCAACATGTTTAAGAGTTTCTTCTCTGGTACCAAGTAATGTGAAGGGCTACCAGTTTTATACAGTCTTCGGAAATAACAGATTTGCTCTATTAATTTGCTCTTTAATGATATTTTGTTCATGATATTCATCTATGTGAAGACAGACCTAGTTAAGGATTTAACATGGAAGAAAACAGATGAATATCTATATGCAACACTTTATTTTAATATATTTATACAGTATACTTCAAGATACGAAATTGATCTGTTCTGGGGTGGCCTTCGTATGCTGAATTTTTCATATGTCATAGCAAGTTTTACATGTAAAATGCCTAATTAGTTCTAAGCCACCCAGAAACAACACTAAAAATTTACAATAACATGGAAAACCAAGAAAAATAAACTAGGATTCTTCACTCTTTAAAAGAACAAACAAGAAATAACAAAGCAATGAAAACAGAATAAAATAAATGAAAAATAATAACCCATATCTCTCGAGTGAGGCGATGTGGCGAAGGTGGTAGGGGAGGAGAAGGAATGGTAGCGGAGGAGAACCATGGCCATAAAAATACGCAACATGAAAATATTCACAAACTTTTTGGGAAGACCTTATGGGGCGCCAGGCGACTAATAGGAGCGCAGGACGCTACGCACGAACACACAGCATTTGGGCTGGAACTGGCCAAAGCAGAACATGTGGTGTTGCTTTGAATGCAGTCACATGATGCCCAGTGTCTTCTGCTTGAATTTCATTTGTTGAAAATGTATTACTTGTGCGTGCTTTTCGTATCTTGAATTTTATTCCGTTTTATGAAACAAAATATTTTTTGTGTGGCCTTTCGTATGTTGAATTTTCCGTAACGTGAAGCATTGTTATCTCGAGGTACCACCGTAAATGTGTTAACATTTTCAACTGATCAATTATACAACATACTAACTAGCCGCTAACAATTCTTAACAAAACACTGTAATGGAAAAATCTGAGCTTCCACATTACATTAGAGAGAGAAACTTAAGGAAGTTTCTTACGATAAAAGTTAGCAGAAGAAGCTTCACTTGATTTATTGATTTACAATATTGAGTAAGCCAACAATCACGGTGCAGCATTTTCAATATGAATATAACATGTTGAGTCTCAGTTCATACATTTACACCCTCAACCTAGCCTTCTCGTTTGTCAAAACTGTTTATTGACTGATCAACAGACAAAATGTTTTAAGTGTTAGACTGGACATTCAGACTTGATCGTTAGAATAATCAAACGTTATAAGCCAGAGGATGCATTGGAGGTCATTAGAAGAGACAATATTCTTATAATTATGTCTAGAAAAACATATTCTTTTGGAACATAGAGAAGGGCACCCGCAGAGGCCTACAGATGCATAAGTACCTAGGCTCTTTTGTTAAGTACACACAATGTGAAAATCAAATAAAGAAATCATGAAGAATCTATTTTTCCACCAAAACACATACTATGTTGCACTATGATTGTACAGATCATGAATGGTCTAATATACAAAAATAAACTTTAGGATATTACTGAAATTATCAAGTGGCGTCATGGTGGCGCAGTGGGTAGCACGGTCGTCTCACAGCAAGAAGGTCACTGGTTCTAGGCTCGGCAGGGGCAGGTGGCATTTCTGTGTTCAATAAATGTCTAGTCTTTCAGTGGATTTTTGAAGTATTTTGGAGCATCCTGAACTGAAATGTCACGTCCCTACAATCCCATTTACACTGTGATTTTATTCAAAACTACATTGTTTTGGAGATAAAATTGTAATTGTTCATATGATTATCCTCCATCCACTTCACCCACAACATAAACAGTACAAAGTAAATAAATATCAGTCATAATCCTTTAAACTAAAACTGTATTCACAAAACAGCAGAGACCCATCCCCTGAAACATGTGGATTCTCAATATTGAATTGGAACCACAAAACAAGAGCTCTCACAAAAAAATGAAAACGGTCCAAAAACTTTTGAGACACTCACCGGTCCAGATGACAGAGATTTCCGGCAGAAGGTCCTCCCCAATGGTCAGAAGGTAGGGAGACTTTGATACAGTAGGACTGCAGAGAGAACTACAGTACTCTAGAAGGATTGAGAACAAAACACAAGTTATTTGAGGTTTAAAGATGATGAGCAGCATTAATCAATCACATGGATTTTTTAACTGTTATATGAGGCTTAACAATGGTTTGGATAAGCCTACCAGTGGGACAGAATAGGAAGACAGGTGGTTCCTCCAGGAAACGGAAGATCTCATTGGCCACGCTGACCTGAGCGTGAGCAAATGAGGAAAAGGCCTCTGTATCAGATTGGCACATGGAGTGATCGATATCATCAAACAGTAGCGCAAAAGCTCGACAGCCCAGATCTGAAACCTAGAGGTGCAAGAGAGCAGTGCATTCAAAGATCTGTGATACTGCTACCATGCAACACAGACTAAAAGAGACAATGCTGACTTGTCTGAGTTTGCGTTTGAGCAGAGTAAGGTCACAGGAGCTGGAAAAGACAATGTCCTGACCCGGAGAGATAGCATAGACGAACGTCAAACCCCTCGATCGAGCCTCACAAATCAGAGCTTTCAACTGAGCTGAAGAGAGAGTGAGAAAAGCCGTGAGAGACTGCGACATAGATTCAAAGAGTTAACGTTATGCAGAAAGTACCATAATTGAAATGTATTTGCATAGTACTTTTTCTTGCAGTACCCAAACTGAATACGAGGGTTGCAATACATAGCAAAATCTTAGAGTTTAAACCTCTAAAGAGTAAGAGCAAATAATCTACATTAATCTAATATATGTTAAGATACAAGTCGAGAGTCTCTGTGTCACTCAGTTTAGAGAAGGACCAAATACACTCGAACAGAGTCGATTTTAATGTGTAGAAGAATATGCTAAATTATCAAAAACACCATAAACGTCATAGACAATGTACACATTCCATTATTTAAAATGCCTTGATGAATAGAAACTTCGATTGGTTTTGCTGTTGAAAGCTCTTCATGTAAACATGGTCCTGCAACTGCAAAAGCTGGATCTCCTTTAGTCTTTAAGATTAGTTCTAGGAACCATAAAAAGCTCCACAATATAATCTCATAGTGTCTGGGTTGCTCTTAAAGGACTCGACAGGGTGCCACAGCAATATTGCTTGTACTGGAGTAATAAGGTAATGTTTCTTAGACCCAGTCAGACCTCCAGCAGCCACATTTTGGAGAAGTTGTACCCTTGAAACAGTAACTTCTTCTGGGAGTGGCACGTTTAAAATTATATAGATTAGTTCTGTGTAAATATTATCAAGTGTGATTAAAGAAGTTCTTCATTTATTAAAGAAATCCTTATTGTCCTTGTTATAAATGTTGGAAAGTCATGGCTAAATGATGGCTGGTGAGACTTTCAGTTTAAGTGTTATGCTTTATTGAGCATTAAGAGTTGGAACAGCATTTGATGCAGGACCGAACAGAGTCACAAGTGGCCAAATATACTGTATATTATCAGCACTTTATATAACATTTCTTGGTCAGCATCTCACAGATGCGGAGGCAGAAAAACCCTGTCCTCAGAATTGAGCAGTTTATACTAAAGCAGCAGGTTCACAATAGACTTGTGTGTTTCTTCATACCTTCTTCCTCTGCTGAGTAAACCTCCCTCCAAAGTAACCTGTGCTTGAGATCATCTTTAGGGCCATACAGATAGGTGTTCAACCCCCACATCTGCATCCTGAATAAGAATACAGGTCCCATTAAAACAGGAAATTACAGAACGATTATAACCAGTGTACGGGACAAGAGCGAGAGGAGTTGAAAATAGAGACGTCCATTGATCATACACCATTAATAATATAAGGGGTCACATTTCCTGTAGTGAATGAGTTTAAGTTCAACAGAAGCAGACGGTCGATTTCACTGTAGAGGAAGCAAGTTAATGCTCTGCCTGTCCACTTCTGAGTCTTGTGTTGAAAATAGTTTCTTTTTTCTAAATGTTTTCAAGAAATAAATGAATCAGCGTATATGTTAGGGTTCTACTACACCAGTCTTGTCCTTTCCAGAGTTTTGGTAACAGAGCTATCATTTTGCTGTTGTCTAGTGTTTGTATTGGAGACACATAGGTGGTCCTTTCAGTTCCTTTCTTTTATCTTGTCTGAGATGAGATAGCTACACAAAACTCACCTGAGAACTAGAGTAATCTCCAGTGGCATCCCATCATAGTGCACTTTTCGTCCTGTAAAGAACCCACCTATTCAGCATTCCAAGTCTATTAACTCATTTGCTTCTTCCATTGCTTCATGGATTTGTACTCAGCTTGTCTTCTCCTCACCTCTTGTTCCCTCCAAATAGAAAAAAATGTATCTGTGTGTTCCATTAATATTCTAGTTATTGTCTCCTCCTTTGCTCCAGTGTTGTATTCCCTTTCCTTGTCACATGTTCATCTATTTACTACTCTGCCAGCACTGCTGTCTACTCTTGTTGTGATCTGTTGGATGCTTATGTACAACTCTCTGTTCATCATCTCAGGAAACTATCTATTTAAAAACAAACTACCAATGTCAGTCCATCATGGACATCTACCTCATCTGTGAAACCTGTTGTGGAGTTTGAATATCAACGTTTTTATTCTCTATTAAAAACCATCCATACGCCCGCATCTTCGGGGCTGACCTGTGGGGGCAGAAAGTCTAGAAGATTTATAGACCTCCCTCACCAAGGACACTTCCTCAAGATCTAGTAGGGGATACCGAGGTGCTCCCGGGCCACACTGGAGACATAATCTCTCCATCAAGTGCTGTATCTTCCCCAGGGCCTTCTACCAGCCACACATGCCTGGAAAAGGCCTCCACAAGGCATCCGAAACAGATGCCTGATCCTCCTCAACAGGCTCCTCTCAATGAGCATCAGCAGCTCTACTCCAATCTCCTCTCAAGTGACAGAGCTCTCACCCTATCTTTAAAGGCGTGCCTCATCACCCTGCGGAGGAGGCACATTTCGGCCACTTGTTTCCGAGATCTTACTCTTTGAGTCATGACCCCATAGCTTGCAGTTGTAGGTGAGAGTAGAACCGTAGATTGAGTGGTAAATGGAGAGCCTTTCAACTCAGCTCCTTTTTCACCACCACAGATTAGTAGATCAACTGCATTACGGCAGCCGTTCCACCGATCCACCTATCAATCTCATGCTCAATCTCAGAGCTCTCCACGAGAAGTTACCCGTGTAACTTTAACAAGTGAGAGAATGGAAGCAGTATAACCAAATGAACACATACAGAGAAACAAAAAAAATCAGATAACAAACAGCAAAATCATGACATTGGAAAAGAAAAAATGTAAAAGGTGGCTTTGTTTGACATTTATAGATTTAAAGACATTTTTCAAACAACGCCTGAGCTGAGCATGCAGCGCAAGCTGAACATTCATCTTTTCCTAAGCCTGCGAGTGTGTCTTCTCATGAGAAAAGCATATTTCCATAAATAGACCGAGGCTGACTTAGCGTTTGTCTAAAATATTAAAGAACCTCCCCAAAGATTAACCTCTAACAAGCTTGTGAACGCTAATATGTGTCTTCCCCTCAATGACCTACTTAAAATGCTAATGCACTGACAGAATCAAATCACTTTCACTTGATTTTTCAGGTCCTATCCCTTTATCTACCACATCGCCACAAATGCTCTACTCTCACTCATGCGTGTAAAAATTTCACATGCATCAACTGTGCCTCGCCACATTTGCCTACACTTTAAATGTGTTCATCCCGCTCATCCCGAAACTGGAGCGGTGCCTTTAGAACCTCACTGTCTCTGCAGATAAAATTTAGCATATGTTCACTACATGCCATGCTAGCTATTGTTCTGTCTGAAGAGGATAGATTTTAATTATACTATAGTATTTTTGACTTCAGACATTTGAAATATCAAAGAAATCACTTGGTGAATAGAACATAGTTTTAACAATCAAGGGATATTATATAACTTATTTCAAAAGTAGTTCAGTAGCAAAAGTGCATTGGTCAGTGTGGCAAGGTTCTAGCACCTCAGCGTGATGAGTTTTTGACCTTATTAAGAATGCCTTGATTAATGATAAATATAAAAGCCATATCAGGTAAACTTGACTTTTCACACATTTCTCGCATGTTTTAGCATTGTTCACTTATCAAAAACAATTCTCGGTTCATGATCAGATTCATGCATGTTTGTATAATATTTTTTCAAAAGTTTTTCAAAATTAATATATTACTGGAAAAAAATTCATAAAATTCATTAAAAAAACATATTTCACAGTAGTTAAACTTATTACTCTTAATTTTTCTGTAATAAGTAACTAGTTACATGCTCAGCAATGCATAGGCTACAATATGCATAGAGTATATATATATTTATTTTCCCCCTTTAAATAAAATGACTAAATAGTGAATCTTGGAAAAATAATATTCAGGATGTCATAAAAAAGTATTTTTTATTTTGTGGTTGAATAGCGTGGCGAAGGGGTGGTACAGGGTTTTTGCTGTCATCAGAGAAACTGGGAGAACTGACACGGAGAATTAACAAGCAGAATAGACAGACCACCCAGCACTAATTGTCGGGGTGTGTTACTCCTGAAACTTTGTTAGAAATAATTTGTTAAAAAGTAACTTAAAAGTAATATAGAGCAACTCAGTACATTTGTACAGTACAAAGCAATATTTCAGTGAAAGGTATTACTTTTTAACTTTTTTAAGTTATTTACTACTTTAACAGTAATGTGGAATATATTACAGATTGCAATTTATTTCAAAACACTGTTTAAAAGGGGTGAACTTCCACTCAACTTCAAACAGTGATCTGCAACTCACGGTAAAAAACATCGAGAGAAAGATAATGTTCATTTGCTAAACTATTCAATGATAACTCCTCAAAATACTGAAAGTTGAGGTGTTGCACGAACACTGGCTTCATCATGACTAATGAACAGAAAAGTGTGAAAGTGTGCCCCAGTTGGTTCATTTTGGCACCGTTTATCTCTCTGCCCACACAAGCTTCTTTACAACTCAGCAACACACCAGCTGCTCTTGTGCTGCCCCCGGCCCTGGCCTTGCTGCCGTGTTACAAAACAATCCAAAGTCCCAGATTACATGATAAAAACAAGTCTTTGTCAGTGCCTTTAAATTAAAAACGTGAATATACAACATAAAATCAGCCATCACAATCAATACAGAACTCACCATTGAAATAGAACCTTCCTTTGCTCCATTGACCAGGGTCTCCCATAGAAACCTATTGAAAAGAACAAAAGACACATTATTAAATAATAAACACTTATTACACAAGACAGTCTTTCATAACAGTCAAACCGGCTTCATTTCTTGGTTCTCCACCTACTCTTCACAACTGCCCACTCAAAACCGAATTGGGCAGAATCAAATTTTGTTTGGCACAGAACATTGCTGCCTTGTTACACAATATCAGCCACGGACAGCTAGCTGTGCTAAAGGAGAGAGAGCAACGTTTCTTTGTACAGAAATTTTTTTCTTTATATTTTTTTCCCTGTAGCTTGTGAGAGAATTTACATCAGTCATAATGAAGTTCAATGGTACGTTTACGTGTGCAGACTCAAAAAACATTAACTGTGACTAGGGATGGATCATTTTGTATGATTATTAGGGTCATGATTCGAGTAATAACAGAATATTCATGCATTTTAAATCGATTTATTAATATTTGATGTTCATAAGAGTGGCACTTGCATTTAAATGCAACAATTATGCACACTGCAATAGCCATGATTCTCATTTAAAACAATAATACATGGTGCACACTCTCAACTGTTTTCATTTACACCGATTTATTTACCTTTAAATAATCTTTTTAAAGATTTCCCTGTTTAACTTTGTTAGATGTGGCAAAAACTCTATCACCACTGGTGTTCCTCAGGGCTCTGTGTTGGATCCCCTTCTTTTCCTTAATTTCATTCTTCCAATCGGTTGCATCTTGAAAAAAAATATAATGAATTCCACTGCTTCGCTGACTCTATCTATTTCTTCCAAACCTTCAACACCCTCATCACTTGTTGAGTGTCTGCCAGAATTAAAATACCGTTCTTAAATTAATGATTTTATCTCAACTTTGTGGAACAAATTGTCAGCATCGTTATGTAACAGTTCTTACATCGAGTTTAAAACCGACCTCAAAGCCTTTTTGTTCAGGTAGAGGGTGTTGAATTTTGCATTTAGCGTTGTTTTGATCGTGTTTTACTGCTTTACTTATGGGTAAATTGTATTATTTGTGTATTTTATATTGTACTTTCATTCCTCATGTTTTACGATGAAAAGGTTTCATTACAGATAAAAGGTATTAAAATGAAATAAAATTTGTTATTAATATTTTCAGTCAGTTGGTTGATTCCAGTCATTGTAATGGAACTGCTGAAGTGTTTTTTTAAGGTTATGTTACCATTACATCTTATTTCTGTGTGGCATCACGTGTGGTTCAACCACATACATATGAGGGATGCCCTTTGACCTTTGAAGTTCAAAGTGCCCTTATACTTCAAAATGAATCATATTTAATGCTGATCTTTGTTAAACTGTAATAAAGCATAATATTTTAAACCGGTGTTGGATCTTTTCTTCTTAATTATGAGTTTTAGTGAGTGATTCCTGGGAGAACAATAGAGAGCTTCTTGGTCACGTGATGCCTTGCTTAATAGAAAATGTAGTTGTTAGAAATGAATAAACAAATATTCCTCTCAATGAAATACTGAACAGACATAAAGGTAAGCCTGGTTTGTAAATAATAACATATTAAACACTAAAATATCATATGGTATTATACCACATCCTATTTGTGTGTGCTCCCAATAAATGACAAAACAGTACAGATTAAAAGTCCCCACTTTTCATTGCATCAAATTTAAATTCTTTACACTTTTAATTTTAATAATCTATTCATAATCGGCCAGAGCCACATCGGAATTAATCCATTCTTTTTTTTTCACCACCCATACTAGTGAAGTAAGTTAAAATAGTGACAGTAAATGGTAGGAGAGCTGCCCAATGAGGCTGCTACCCGATGAATGCCCTGCAACCTAGGGGGCGATAGTAGTCTGAAACTCTCCCTGCTAGAACAGTGGAGATGGAGTGTTTTTGCCAGTTAAACATCTGAAAAGGACTGTGGGAGGACAGCTTTTAAATGAAGAAATAGAGTGCCACATCATATCGCTTGAGTCATTGTCAAGTGGGCAGATTTTGCCAGAAGAGGGAGCCTCACACAGATTGTAGCATTGTGCTCAAGACTGCATTTTACTTCTTAATGATTAGGTTAAATATAGTGTAAACGTACAATTCTTAAAAATTTCATGTTTAAATAAAAAAAACAAGTTAGTGTTTAACTGGCAGAAAACTGTCTCTCTGTTTTCTAGATTACGTTACACTTTCAAAGGATTTACATTTTAAACTCTTGTTCATTTCTAATAGTATAAAGGAATGTATGTGTATAGGCTTTGATTTTGCAGCATTTTGTGTGAGTCGCTGGTTGTTTATCATTAATTATTCATACTTACAGCCATTCTAAGACAAACCATGCATAAAGTCCTGCTTGATTAGCTTCGGTGGTATGAAAGGGTACAACTTGAGCTGTGAACACTAACAAAGGACACACCTACACCATCTGTGACAACACAGGATTTTACAGCTAATAGTTACAACCTTTCTAGCTATTAAATATAGAATTAATATGTGAATAAAGTTCAGATTTAATAACTAAACTAAAGAGTATATGAGCTCCCTGATCCCATTTGAGATTCGAGACTTTGAGATTTCCCTCTAATACCTTACTTAGACGTATTACATGTCCTCACAATAGTTCAAAACTCAAATCACCCAATTTTTGGCAATTTTTCACTCAACAATTGTACTTAACTACCGGTCTTAAAGGTCACCTGTTATCCATTTTTTACATTTTTGTCATTTTAATCACATGGCTCTCCTGAACATTTTAAGCAAAAAAATATTTTAAGTATTTTATAATTACTAGTTTAAAACTGTTTATTAATGAATTGACAGGTATATGTATGTATATATATATATATATATATATATAAATATATATATATATATATATATATATCTATATATATATATATATATATATATATATATATATATATATATATATATATATATATATATATATATATATAATTTCTTTAGCACATTATACGGACAGTACAGACAGAAGGTTCCCAAAGTGCTGCACAAAACACTGTTTAAATATTTTAAATCATTAAAACAACATTACAAAGGAATAGAAATTAATAAAACAATAAAACCAAAAACTAAAATACAAACACACAGAGGACCACATAAGTTCAGGCCAAGTTAAAAGCCAAAGGGAAAAAAGGGGTTTTAAGACGTGTTATTCTACTGGTGGAGCCATTTTAACAAAGAATGGCAGTGCTTTCAACGATCTTTGTTCCGCCTCAAAAAATGCTTAGAACCCTTAGTTTTAAGCCTCGTCTTTGAAACCACCGGCTGGAGCTGACCCTCTGAGCTCAGGGAATACCTCAGAGAATACGCAGGCTTATCTGAATAAACTATAAAATCTTAAAATCAATCCTAAAACATACTGTCAACTAGTGCAAACAACTAGTGCAAGAAAACTGGTGTGATATGCTATCGCCTTTTAGCTTCTGTTAAAAGACAAAGAAGCATTTTGTGATTAAAACCAATTTATCAATTTATTTTCAAACAAGACTGCCGCACTCAAGTTCAGTTGTTGCAATATCAGCTGCTCAAATGAACTATAACAAAAGAGAAAAAAATATTTGGTTCATTTGTATAAAAATAAACATCGATAATACTATTTTAAGTTATTGGAGAGCCAGCACTGTGCTAAGAACTTAGCAGCGAAGAAGTGGGTCAGTGGTGAGAAGCCACTGGAGCCCAGCAGGAGTGGCATTTCCACACCAGACAGGAGAACCAAAACACTCAGACAGACCGCCTAAGGTGTGACACTGAGACCAGAATCAGGAAAATTAAGAGAAATGAACAACAAGGGTCCTAAAATACACTGGGGACAGAGGTGGATGGGTGTTCCTTGCCAGCTGCTTCCAATCACACTCCAGCAGATATGGAAATAAATACCCAGGATGCACCAAGGGTGGGTTGATGAGGAAAAATGATGAGTCCCTACATGAAAAACAGGTCGTTTTATGGTTATTGTGTCGACTGGTTTCAATTTAAGATGTTTCAGCAGTCACTGTTAAGAACTACTACAATGAGTCTTTGTTCCCTTTCAAAATAAACCTATATTTTTTTATTAATAATTGTTTTGGTGAACTTTTCAGTCCTTATTTAAACACCCAAATGTAATTGATTTAGTTTGAAAAAAAATGATACCTTCCACAACCCCGCATAGGAACTCGTGTGGTCCTTCCATCTCCATCTCCATCTCGTTCCGCCTCTCTTCCTCCGGTGCTTCTGAGGTTGCTTCGGTCACTCTGCTCCTCCGTCACCCAGACTGAAGCCTTCAGCATCGAGTCCGCTCCATTCACACCGACACCCGTTAATATCTAACGTTTATAAAGCGCATAATAAACTGAAACCACTGCTTACAAACCGGCAAACTACCTTCGGCGGATGCTACTCGTGATTGAGGGCTGACGTTACCGACGCTCTCCGCATTCAGAGTCGAGTTGGAGGCTGTGTTGCCAGATCCTTCACAAACCACCACATGGTTCCGTGAAAAATCAGTAACGCTGCTGCTGAATGGACAATAACTGTTAATGGTCTATTAACTGGTCTCCCAAAATATACATTTAGGCAGATGCAGCTTGTTCAGATTACTGCTGCACGGATCCTGACCTGAACTAGAAAGTCGGAGCACATAACCCCAGTCCTCAGGTCTCTACACTGGCTGCCAGGGCCGTTTGAAGGAATTTTGGGGCCCCAAGCAAAATGTGCATGGAGGCCCCCCCGCACGCTATATAAATACACTTTTTACTGTTAACAAACAATGAAATTATAATTAAATGTTTACTAATTATTAGTAGTGCTGTGAGTCGACTACCAATGCTTAAAAACATCACAAGCTAATGTCTGATGCAAAAAATGTATTGTGTGGTTTCCCTAAATAGATTATCACAGTGAAATAGTTAGTATAGCATGCTATGCCACTTTCATCAAAACCTATTACAAAGCTATAGGAATGTCATGTCATTAAATATGATAAACAGCGATTCTGGAACAGATCTGCATCTTTCTTATCCCATTGAAAAACATATTAAAGTATGTAACCATATTCCGTCCGTTCAACAAAAAAAAAAGTTGCTCTAACTGTTCTTTACAAGCAGCACTGTTCTTCACACAGTTTGTCGCTGCATTTTATTCTTGACCAGTCGTTGTCTTGGGGCCCCAGGCCATTGCAATTGCTTGGTTTGCCTGCCTTGTCGCGACGGGCCTGCTGGCTGCCAGTGACTTTCAGAATAGCGTTTAAAGGGATGCTGCCTCAAACACAAGTCACAAAACAGCTCAGCTTCAATTTTTATCAGAGAAATGCTTACTGTACTCAAACCAAACAGATCTTATAATTCGGTTCAAATCAGTTAGAACTACCACGGGTTCGCTCCAAACTGGGAGAGTCTGCTTTCAGTTACTATGCTGCCCGCAGCTGGAACCAGCTTCCAGAAGAGATTAGAGGAGTTAAAACATTAGTCACTGGATTTAAATACAGACTAAAACACATCTACTCAAATGTGTGTTCACTGACTGAGCACTGCAGTTCCAACAGTGATGCACTTATAAACGTCTGCTTTTCATTTATTCTATGAATTTTAAAGATTTTAATTTCATATCCCTTGCTTTTAGCTTGGATCTTTTTATTGACCTGTTTTTATTCTTCAGTAAAAGTTTACGAAAATGTGCTATACAAATAAAATTGGCGTGCCTTTCTACTGCTAAAGCAAATACTACAGCTAATACTTTAATATTATTATTATTATTATTATTATTATTATTATTAATAATAATAATAATAACAAATGTTAAAAAATCAACTGAAATAATATTTAAAACTGGGTCAAAGTGAAAATGTGTAGTGAAAAGTTATTTTCTGCACTTATTTGACATTGCTTTTCCATATCATTTATTTTTGGGTTAAAAAATATTTAATTTTTAGAATAGAATTGATCATCACACTCTATATATGTTTAATATAACATAAAATGCAGGGTCAATCTAAAAACTTTATTCCATTCGCAGCCACTAATATTGACTTTTCAATCAGCGATGCCATGACTCAATAAAACTCTTTTTCTAAAGATTTTTTTACTCCAATGGGGTGTTTTATATTCTATTAGACAGAAATGTTTCTTCCAATTAAAACATGAGTAAATACAACGTATAGCCGAAATAAATAACAACTGAAAATCTGTAATATTATGTAATAATCTACAGATGCAACATCCGGGTGGACTTTTATATAGATGTTCAGGAAAAAGGTAGGTAATAGGTTAATATGGTATTTTTAATTTGACTCTCTCTTTTAACTCGATTTTGTTATGTTTTTTCAGTATTTTGTCCAATTATTTGCTGAAAAATATCTTCATTATTCAGTCTAAATGCCATTAATTCCCTGTGTCGAATGATGTTTACCGATCAATGTTTCATTAGATTAGATTAATTGAGATATTCAAGTTCCAGTTAAAAAAAGCTGAAGTTTGGTTAGCTCTGAGCTTATTTTTCACGGTCTTGGCAACATTGGCAGTGTTTGTGATGCGGCTTACCCCCCCTAGCGGTCGATCAACCAACAAACCAAAACTTTGCTTTTAGAGTGTAGGGCTTTAAACATATGCTTACATTGTAAGGACAGTTGTAACACAAAAATGTTAGACTATATCTTATATCTATTATTCGTCAGAAATTAAAGTGAAGCTTTAATTTGTGGATGACGAATCTGTTTTTCGGTTGTTGATTGGTTGCCTTGGATACAGCAAACCGAGATAACGGAAGAAGTTGCAATAATACTTTGAACTGCTCGATTTGAAACTCGATAGAAGCGATTTTCGTGTGTTCAAACAACGTTATGTCAACCAAGAAACGCGTTTCAACGCCTCAGGAGCGTCCAGGCGCCTCTTTAGAGGAGGAATCACAGAGCGAAATCCTGTTACAAATGGAGTGAGTTGCCTGTGAATGTTAAATAATCCAAATTTTTATGCATGTTGTTACGTTTTCTAATGTTTTTTCCCCAAACCCACAGATATGACACGTTGACTTCAAACTTAAGCTCATTGAAGAGAAAAGTTGAAAAGCTGTATCCTTTATAAAACCAAGGTGCCATATTATACTCCTTTTCAGTCATTTATATTAAATATTTGACCCCAATAAACTATCACTGCAACCCTTAATAGTGTTTAAAACTCAGTATTTATCGCAAACAATGTCTTTGAATCACCTCAAACGGTTGTGCTCCACAAAGCTAACCGTGTACATTATGTTCCTCCCACTGTCCTGCTTCCGCTCGGCCTCTGCTGTGTTTCACTTATTGGCACACAGAAAATCCTCTAATGTCTGACAAATACATTTATCTTTTGGTCAGCCCAAAAAAAAACACTTGGGCCTGAACATCCAAAAACTAGCCAACTAACCAATTAGCGCATGCATACATTGTTTGTTGGATTAGCGGTTCATCTGATTGGTTAGTGGGCGGTGTTATGGTGAATTAAGTGGCTACGGCCATCGAGCCCTTTTGAGCTCTCGGAAAAAGAAAATAGGGTTACACAAACATGCATGAACCAATCTGAATATGACTTGAGGCATGCTTTTGATGAGGGAACAATTCCAAAACATGCAAAACTGTCTGAAAGTCGAGTTTACATTATATGACCTCATATACACCATTAATAGTATTTATGGATACTTTTAATTAATAGAGCAAATCCCTTATTTAACAAACATCAAAACTTGGACACGAACTTGATCAGGGGCATACCTGTTTAAACCTATGAAGTAAATATTGGATAATATGCTAAACATGTTAGCTGAACCTAAAATATGTTTTTAAAGTGTGTAATCTTAGTTAATGGTAAGAAAGATCAATAGCACTTTACACATGTTTTTTTCCGTAGTGTGATTGACTTAAAATTCAGGTATTAACTATTGATACATGCACCATTAATGTAGTGATCAAAAGATCTTCATTATTCTGAAGTGTTGTATGTTTTAACCAACAATCAATTCAAGTCGAAAAGAACACGAGTTTCTTCAAAATGAAGTTTCCCAGACAAGAGCGGAGAGTGTGAGTGTGCTAAATTATTTTTGCTGAAATTGCATAATTTTTTTTATTTAACTGTGTACCTTGGCTAAATTTACTCTATTTTTTTAATCTTGTACTTATTTCAAATCTGTAAATTTTCCACAAGTGGTGTATAGACACACGATTATTTTCCTTGTGATACACAGGAAGAGTTCATATCATATCTGGCTCGGAGAGAGCAGAAACGACAGGCGGCAATAGTTACTCAGAGCGATCAGAGCCAGAGAGAGCTCCAGGAACTGCTCAAACAGAGGAAGACGTTGAAGGAGAAGCACGAGGAGCAGGCCAGTGGTGAGACAAACCAGAACCTGTTGGTCGAACGAATGAACAGTGTGGTTGAATAGTTTAGCTCTTTTTCTTGAAAGAACATTGCTAGATAGATGCCACTGACTCTTCAGGGTTTGAGTGATGTCTGTGGTTTCAGATGTTCGAAAGGAGATCTTGCAGATGGAAAATCAACTCGCCAAACTAAATAGGGAGATGGCTGATCTTGAAGATGTTAAGGTATCAATATCCGCTTGATTCAGCTTTTAATACCATATCTCACGAAACAGTGTTTTATGGCGTTCAATGAATTCTGTACACCAGGGGTCTCCAAATCCGGTCCTGGAGGAACAGCACAGTTTGGTTTAACCATAATGGAACGCGCCTGTTGCACTAATTAGAGTCCTCTCTGATTGTCTGAAGCTATGCATACTAAAGCAGGACTGCAACTAAAATGTTAACTAAAAAACCCTGCTTTACACCTTCAACCTCTTTATTAATTATTCTCAGGTCAGGTTAAGTAAGTTGAATCTGCCCAAAGTTCTAACAGGGTTTCCACAGGGTCTTAAAAAGTTTAAAACTTTAAAGCCAAAACTTTAGGCCCTAAAAGTCTTTAATTCACTCTCGTAAATATTCGGGTCATAAATGATTTTTCGTAAAGTATAAAGCTTACTTTTATATATATATTTTAGTTGTTACTTGGGGTTGCCAGAGATTGAGAAAATGCTCTTCAATGCATTTTTTTATGCTAACCATCATTTACATAAAAAAAAAATGTTTAGCACTCATGAGCAATTCCTCGTCATTTGTGCATAAATGCTCAAAACCATAAAAGTCATAGTTAGGGTTGCCAGGGTTTGAGAAAACCGTCGTAAATGCTCAAAAACAAAAACGTCCATGCAGAAGGTGCATTTTCAGAGTATGCTTAGCTGAGAGGTTGGTCACTAGAGCCCCCCCTGTCCATCCAGCAGTCTCACAGATCTGTAATATCCTTAAAATAGGCATAAAAATAATGTTAAAAAAGGAATGAGAAATTCAAGTTATCAAAATTATAAAAACAATATATTAATTTGTTACGGTAACATGTAGTTAAAAAAACACCAAAGGAAAGCTAAATAAGACTGACTGGGTGGCTATCAAACTTGAAGACAATTTATTAGTTATACTTGAAATATTATCAAGTGAATTGTTCTGCAAGGCATGTACTGTATTTTTACCTGTGTGTGTGCGTGCATGTGTTTGCTTATTATAGATTTTACAACAACAACAATCGACTCGTATTATTGAGTTAGAAAATGAACTCTACGCCATGCAGTGTCATCATTCAAAGACGCTGGTGGCTCTCCAAGGCGACTACCTGAAAAAGAAAAAGATAAGTGATAAAAAGGCAGAAGACAACCTCAGAAGTTTTGCGGCATTAGCTGATAAGGTGAGTCTGCTGTAAGCTATATAATCAAACATGGACTTACCTGGTTAAAAATGTTCTTCCTTTCACCTAGATGGCATCTCACTCCCTGATGTCCTACATCACTGAAGTGCTCAAAGAGAACCAGCATCTCCATGAGGTGTGTGAAAGTCTTAGTCAGAGAGCTTACACCCTTCAGAGCCAGCAGGAAACTCTGCAGACTCACAAACATCAGCTGCTTCTGGAGAAAATGCATGTGGAGAAGCTTCATTCTCAATGCTTTCCTCAGTCCTCAAAAACCATGACACCAGAGGAGACGACATAGACTCTTGAAAATTGCCTGTAATACACTTTTGTTACAAACAAATGTTGTATGTATTTATTTAAAATAATATATCGTACTTAAAGCAGACACTGAATAAAGTACTGTGTGACAAGAAGAATGGCTTCGGTAATCATATCTAAATACAAAGTTACAAAATGGAAAGTGATTGAATAAAAGAAACATCTAAATCAAATTAATTGTTGGTGTTACTAACGTTTGCCTTAAACCAAGAATGAACTGGGAAAAAAATTAATTGCCTCAAATGTTGTATGATCAACCAGTTTTACCAAACAAAACAGGTGAGGATGATCATTTGTGTCCCATCAATGTGACACCCAGGTGGAAACCAGTCATGAACGGAAACAGAAGTAAGTAGGCGAGGAACAGCCAAACTCTGCAGCCAAGGTGAGGTATAAAAGGACAGTTTCCTGTTACTGTAAGATTGAGCACAGTAACAAGACACAAAGTAGTTACACAGCATCTACAAAATCTCTCCCAGACAATTTCAAAACAGACTGGTGTAAAAAAAATGGCTCTTTTGAATAAATGTAACCGGTGGATCTGCGTTGTGTTTTCTTTTTTGTTAATTGAAAGTGAACCAGTCAGTCATCGGATGATCTTCACATCAGTTTATTCCTGACCGTAAGAAGAGACAGAAAAACACGCCAAACTGCCCCATCAATCTCTCCTCTCAGTTTTATCTCTCGCACAGATGGCCATTGCCAAAAGGGCAGAGGAGACAAGTACACAGAAATTAAATAACAAATAATCAACATATGAACAATACATAGCACACCTGACCGTAAGAAGAGACAGAAAAACACGCCAAACGGCCCCATCAATCTCTCCTCTCAGTTTTATCTATTCATACAAAAAAATACAGAGATCGATATATAGATGGCTATATTATTCAAAGAAAATCAAAATACATTGGAGCTCAGTAAACACCTACCTCTCGCACAGATGGTCATTGCCAAAAGGGCAGAGGAGGCGGGAAAACGGGAATTTCCCCAAAACGAAAAGTATGCCCTTAAAGGGGAAGGCACCCACTCCAACAACTCAACAGAACTTAAAGCATTTTCAGTGTAATTCTATAAACACATTATTCATATATTTTATACCTGTTACATAAACATGAAGAATCGGGGAACACTGAGGATTCTAGATGCAGTAGTTGACATAGAAATCACATAAACCAAAGACGCATCAAGCCTATCTGCTTATTTCAGACCACGGCCATTTTGTGAATGAAAGAGAGGCTCCAGTGGGGGAAAAAATAGAAGTAGTGTGAAGAAAATAAAAAAACATTAATGATAGATTGAATATATAAATGTCTGACTTTTGACATTTTTCAAACTTCACACTTAAAACATTTGAACACTACTAAACATTACCTGCCAACAGACAATAATTCTAGTAATTCATTGATTAAAAGACATAAAATGTATTATAATAATTGGCTACATTACTTTGGTTGGCTCCCTATCTCTCATGTCTGCCATTTTTCAGGGTGTAGTGAATGTTTTGATGCCGATTGTAGCGGTCACAAAATCCAAAGGGATAAAGAGAGACCCTCTAGATGTAAAGCACTTTTTCTGTGTAGAAAAGCGCTATAGACATTTTATTTGGAGGTCCATGTGTTGAAAGATCCAGAGCAATGCTCACTTTTCCAGAGTTAATGTTAAGATTAGAATGAGGAAAGTGGTATCACACAAATAAATAAAGTTGTAATTCTTGCTTTGTTGTATATATATATATATTTCCCTTTAATATGCCATGATCAGCACTTAATTATCTTGTGACCAAAACATTACAACTATTGTTATGTCATGATCATGACTTAATTATCTTGTGACCAAAACATTACAACTATTGTTATGTCATGATCATGACTTAATTATCTTGTGGTCACAACGTAACAACTGTTGTTTTATCGTGATATCGAGAAAATTAAGTCATAATCACGATATAATATCTGTTGTTTTCTCATGGTCAGCACTTGATTATCTTGTGATCATAACATTACAACTGCTGTTATGTCATGATCATGACTTCCAATTATATGACCAAATGCAATCAATCATGGATGAACACATTCGCTTTTTGTAGTTGTTTTTCATGATAATTACATAGTCGTCATAGATCATGACATAACATGAAACTACTTATACTTACGTTCTCTCATGACTTCCTTTTTTAATTAAAGTGTCAAAAAAAAATTATTGCTTAAAAAAAATTTATTATAAGCTTTAGACCTAATGCTTTCAATAAAGCTTAAAAAAATTTTATTATAAGCTTTAGACCTAATGCTTTCAATTTGAAAAGTGAGAGCGACAGTTCGTGAACTTTTATTTTGAAGCCGCTCTGGTTTCAACTTCCGACTCTCAAGATGCGACAAGCAAGCTTGACACATCTTTCAGAGCAACTGTGTGCGTCCTGACGTTAAGTGCGATTTTCGAGGAATGGTCCATTATTCGTTTTTCTTTTCAAGTAACAAGGACCACCGAAAGGTAGAAAACAATAAAGTAACGCGTTTGCATCAAACTGACTGATTATACATTTTGTTTGCATCTGTTAGGCCAACACAAGCTCTTCGGCTAGCTCTCTGGCTAGCTGGTCTTTGTTCTGTAAAGACTGAAAACAGGGATTGCGCTGAACTTTTCTTACATGTAGACTCATTATAATATACATTTTTATAGAATATCAAATGAAAATCTCTCGCCCTGAGGGCACTCACTGCTGCCTTTGTTTTGGAGGATTTAGCTTGTGTGTATGAATTGCGCCTCGGCTCGGTCGCGCACAGGTTCCCATGGAGAGTTCTCAACCCTCACCTCCGCTGGAGAAGCCCGAAGGAGGTGCTGGGGAGACGCTTAAAGATGCATACGAGTGTCGAATTTGTGGATACAAAGCTGCAGATGTGAAGTGTCTTAGCCAGCACCTCCACGCCTCCCACCCGGTCACCAGCCTTTCGGACTCGGCGTCTGTGGAGAGACCGCAGGGGAGAGATGGAGAGAGAGAGGCTGACCGGGAGACAGCCGGCATCAACGGAGATGTGAGGAAGAGCCCCCTCAAGAATAAAGTAAGCCCCCTTTACAACCTAACATACATTTACAGCACTTTTTTTTAGCTAGAAGAACATATAAAGCCTGTTTAAAGTGGGTCTGATTCGTAAACAAATTTCTTAACAAGAGTACAAATAAACTTTTCAGACATTTTGTGCTGTTCATTTATTTATTTTTTTACGTTGGTTTATAAAGTTTATAGACTTGATTTTAAAACTTTTGAATAATACAGTAAATGTTTTTGTCATTATTATTTTCATCATTATTTGGCCTTCTGTCCTTTGCGTGCCTGCAGAAGAACAGAAATTAGGGCTTAGTTTTTAGTTCTTGAAACAATATACTCACAATATAGTAATGTTGCAATGTTCTTTAAAAATGTATACACCATTTTAATTTATAAATTAAATAGCAATAGGCATACAAACTAGGGCTGTGCAATTAATCAAATATGCATGTCCAAGGCAAGGGAAGTTTATTTGTATAACACATTTCATACACAGGGTAATTCAAAGTGCTTTACATTGGAAACAAAGAATAAAAAAGAAAGTATATTTATTAAAATCAAGCAATAAACAAGTCACATAAAAGCATATTGATGAAAAACTTAAAATTAAGATCTAGATTAATATAGTGAAGAGCACAGATAAAATAGTTGTTTGGACGTTGGTGCTCAGTCGACAAAAGTGCAACTAAACAGGAGAGTCTTTAGTCTGGATTTAAACGTGACTAAAGTGTTGGCACCCTTGATCTCCTCTAGATGCTGGTTCCCTCTCTGGGCCGCATGGCAACTAAAGGAGCATTTATGCTGTTTGGAATTTACCTGATCCAGAGTTTTTACAGGATCTTAAAAAGTAAAAAAAATGTAATTCTTATTTTTCCGACGTTTATGTTAACTTAATATGTGGTACTGCTGTTGCTTTGGGTTGTCAGAGAAATGTAAAAATGATTGTTAGGGTTGCCATGTCAAAGGAAATATGCATAAATGCTCAAAAACATAAAAGTCATGGTTACGGTTGCCAGATTTGGAGAAAACATTTATAAGTCATTCAAAACATAAAAGTGATGTTTTGTTCTGCTATAGTTAGAGAAAAGGCTAATATAGTCAAAATCATAAAAGTAATGGTTAGAGTAGCGAGATATTGAAAAAACCTTTGTAAATGCTCAAAAATATAAAAGTGATGGTTAGTGTTTCAAAAAATATATTTGAAGCTTACTGTTTATTTAGAAAAAAAGTTTTGTATGTGGGTTTGATATGATAATGGGTCTTGAAAAGGTGAAGAGGGGTTCAATTTTAAACTGAATGGCAAGAGCAGCCACTATCTGGTCACATGACCCACCACTGATGGGTCATGTGACTAGCCAGTCCAGCCACTATCAGCTCCTCTGGCTAGTGGTGGTTCTGTTTGTCAAATGTGAGCGGCTGGTTTTTTTTTTTTAATCAGTTTGAATCTTGATTTGTGCTAAATTGGTACTTTATAATTTTTGATCAAATAAAGTTTCGATCACATTTGGTGTGCAGCGCTTTAAAAGCCTTGATACCGATTGGCTGGCATCTTTTATATTTAATATTAGTATAGCTTTCGCACACTAGAGTACAATCGAAAGAGAGCCTGGTGATGCCACGGTTGGATTAGTAAGCATAAGTTGTCTTAACTCTTCTGCATTTAAGCTCAGTGTTTCAGATCATGTTTTAAATTCATGCGCATCCGTGTAAATCCATTAATGAAAGTTTTTGATCAGTTGCCTTGCGCTTTGACTGTTGTCCATAGACACTACCATTCTTTGACAGTAGCAGGAGTCTGAAACAAAAAATCTAAAAGTTAGCATTGCTTTAATTGAGAGCGTGTTAAAGGTTTAGTTGTATTGTTGAATAATCTTCCATCTCATTTCTTTTAGACTGTGGCATCTGAGGAATCCCAGACGGCATCACTCCACACTCCCGAAGACTCAAACGATACAGTATGTTCCCAGAACCCAAACGAACAAGATGAGCAAATGGATGACACTCCTTCTCCCGAAGAGAGTCCGAGCTCATCATCTGAATCCACTCGGGAGAAGTCACCATGCTCTTCAGGAACAAAAGAATCCTGCAAAAAGAAACAAACTGTAACCTCTGGCACGTCTACTCATAACCAGGTAAACCTGGTCTGTCTTCCGTTGGTCTCAGAGGGATTAAAGCTGATCTGGGTGCGCTCTGATCAGGTTACCGAGCTGGATGCTATGTCAGAACTTGTGGAAGCATTCAATGCTTTCCCATACCCCACAACACAGGAGGCAAGTGCTCTCGCACGAAAGTGTGCATTACCTCCAGAGCGAGTGAAAGCCTGGTTCATGATGCAGCGGGTTCGTTACGGGATCAGTTGGGGTGATGATGACATCCAGGAGACACGACGAAAGCTGTTGCACTTTCACAACAAATCTGCAGCTGAGGAGAGTGTGGAAATTTATGATGATTATGATGAAGATGATGAGGAAGAGGAGGAGGAAGATGAAGAAGAAGAAACTGCTGAAATTCAGCAAACAGTTCTTCCACAAACTCCTCTAAGAGAACACACTCCTAAATCCAACCAGCCAGTCCCTCATCATACCACCAACGACCAACCTCGTTTGCCTTTTAGACAGAATAGTTCTCAGTCCGTCAATGGTGTGCAGCCTTCACTCACGTCTAATGTGATGTTAATAAATGGTGTTCTTCACACATCCCCAGTTCCACACGTTAATACGTTTTTACAAAGTGACCAAAAGGTTCAGCCATCCAGTACAAATGAACAAACATCCCATTCTAATCTAAATGATGCAGATGCTAGCATGTCGTACCCGGAGTATCCTGCGATGGCGCAGTCTCTTCATTGCTTACCGGGAAAGAAATCAAAAGCCCAGCTTTTAGCCCTGCGGCGCTGTTTTGTTCAGAATGCTTGGCCCAGTGACACGGATGTTCAAAGAATCCAGAAAACAACTGGACTCAGTCGGCGTGAAATCCGAAAGTGGTTCGCGGATAGTCGTTACCAGCTTCGAAAGAATGGCCGCGCATGGCTAACCAAGCTCGTGAAGCATGGGCCATTGAACTCAACGCATCAGAACAGACCTACGAATAGAACACAGTCTAGAACAGATGTGAACGGAAAAAATAAGGAGGCTCAAACTGATCAAGGGTTCAAAGTCGATGTGAGTGTTCCTGACAATGAGGTTCCACTTAAGAAATCAAACGAGGGTAAGGAGGATGTAAGTGATGAAGGGGATTTGGAAGACAGCAGGTCTTCCATGCAACAGTACCCAGTGGACTTGTCCCCTTCACCCTCTTCTTCTCAGTCCTTCCTTGGCAGCCGTGTGGAACCGAATGTACGACTCCGAAAGAAGACGAGGGAGCAGTTGGAAATGTTGCGGCAGAGCTTCCTCTCCTGCCAGTGGCCCACGAGTGAAGATTACGAGACTCTCATGAGAAAAACGGGCCTCTCCCGGACGGAGATCATCCAGTGGTACGGAGACACTCGCTACCACGTTAAACACAACCAGATGCGCTGGATGACATCAGAGGAGAGGGAACGTATCGTAGTCTCTGTAACGCAACAACAGAAAAAGGGAGGGAATTATGCACGAGGACGGGTCCAGTTTGAGAACACAAGCACCGGGTTGGGCACGAGCGATTCTGGGTTGTTCAACGGAGGTAGAGAAGGGGATGTAGCACCATGGAGTGAACCTTTTGGAGCCCCGGTTGAGCCTGAATTTGAACTTTGACCTTTCAATCAGTGTGTGACCGGGCATGTGTAGTTGTGCAGATTCTGTGGACACTGACTTCCACATCACTGCCAAAGATGTTACAAACTTTTTCCCTCACCTCAATCTCTTCTGGAAGTCTCTCTCCAAACGTAAAGCTTCGATCCAGGGCCTTGTAGAAACTCTAACATCGTTGTTATGCAATATGTATCCAAAATTAAGCTTCTTACTTGAATCAAAACTGTGTAGGAATAGATCATTTACTTTATTAGAAATGGAAACCTAAATCTTATGAAACAAGGGACTGATTTGGTGTATGTATTGTAAGTATTTTTTAACCGTTGCCGCTTTTATCAGCAGTGTATTCATTGTTGTTCAGCGTGACTCAACTGCGCAAATGCATGTCTACTGTCTCCTCACTTTTGAGTAACACTAGGAGGGTTGTCGTTACAGGTGGTCAGGTGGGTACAGGTTCAGTCTGAGATCCCCTGTGTGTGGTGCACGCACAGGAGTAATGTGTTGGCGCAATACTACTCAAATTATGTTCTTTCTGATTGATTTCCTTCCTAATCACCTCATACGATCTGGTTTTATTGTTATTATAAGACTAATTCAAAATCTTTAGTTGTATTAATATTAAGTTTAGTCTATGCATTTAGTGAGCAGACTAGAGACTCCCTTTTGTGCTCAAGCTTTTTGTATATGTTTGGTTTTCCATAATAAATTGATTTTACAATGTTCTGATGTTCATATTAACAAGTATGACTCTTTTATGTACAAATTGTCCATGCATTTTGCTTAGTGGTTTATGAGTGTGACTTATGTGTAGCAGGTGACCTGAGCCAGTTCCCAACCACACCTCTCCCTCACACTCTCGCTCAAGGTCTTGTCAAAAATTGCCCCTCCAGAAAAGAAAAGTATACCTAAACTATCTGAAAATTTCTTTTTAATTCAGTTTTTTTTCAAACCGCTTTGTGTAGGATTCAACACAGTATCTTCAGAAGAGCTATTTTCAGGGGACATTTCAAACCGCACATATTTGTTCATTTAGTTGATGTTTTGTGCAAAAGGAAGAACATAAAGAAGTGGAGAGAAAAAATTGTTCAAGACATTCAGCACAGATACCAAACACTGTTGAAGATTAAAAACTACCCAGAGAAATAAACTGACTGAACCTTTATTATCATCCTGGCGAATTATATAATAATATGAAATAATAAATGTTTATCATCATATCTTGTTGATTGCCAATGATCACCATAGTGACCATGTTTGTTGCACATGTTAAAAAACTACTCTTAAAGATGCACTTGCTATAATAATGAACATTAAAGATTAATATTTTACATTTGTTAAAAAAAGTATTGGCTTTAATTAAAAAAACAGTACATTCAAGAAATGTCTGAAAAGTCGTGTTTACATGATATGGTAGCTTTGATCAGTTGCCCCTAAACATTATTCACCACACTCTCAGGTTTAGTTTATATATATATATATATATATATATATATATATATATATATATACAGCGACCACACAGTTACATTATCGTTATGTTTTGTATATGAAATAATTCAAACTGTTTACTTCTTATTTTAGTAAAATATAAAAGTACACATTTTTTTTAAAGTAACCTACTTGTTAGTATAACTGGTGACTGTTAAGGCATATATTCTGAATCTGAACTTCACACATTCAAATATATTCATAAAATATTTCACATTGTTTGCTCAATAAAATAAAACTCAGATTAAAATGGTTAAAACATAAATGCTGACAGTTTGTAACAGCACTGATTAAAGGTACACAGCGGAAAAACTTTCCTTCTATAAGTCCTCAACAAAAAGGAGCGTTGGTTTGTCAGTACTGTGTGAGACGTGTGTGTTGTCTTTGTTAGTTTGCGTCATGCACATTCCAGTGCTTTCAGGTGTAAGTACATGATTGGATGTTAACATTGAACTTTTTTAAGTTACCATGACGCCGACAACAACAATGTGGGTAGACACAAATCCCTTTAAAATAGTCTTGAAACATGTAAGCACACAACAGCTTAAAGTATGGCACATTATTATTAGTATAGTAAATATACCCTACAATTTTTTCCTACTTACTATACTAAACACAGATTGTTGATTTTCAACCGTTTTGCATAATTATATGCTCTAATGATTAATTTTTAAAGCATGTTTTTCCTTAGTACTGAATCAGAAGACTAGACCGGCGGACAAAGAAACCCTTCTTGGATAATCTTTTGAATAAATTAATGCGTTACTGGCAGGTCAGCAAAAAAACTTTAAAGCATATTTTACTTTAAATACAAACATTTCTGCTCATGTTTTAATCCCTAGTGTGTTTTTTTAATCCAATTACAATGTTACCGAATTAATCTTTCCCATTGTCGCATCTTCAGAACACCTCATGGAGAAATTTCATTCATGGCGGTTAAATTTCCCATTGTTCCAATTAATCCAAATACTGCAAACGCTTGTCATTCTGGGCTTGAAGAGTATCCACCCCCTGGATGACCCGGCGAATCACAGTCGCAGATGTGATCAGCAAATGTCCCGCAGCATTCAGGAAAGTGGATATGGCCTTGAGAGCCTCCCTGGATGAACACCAACAAGAATTTCAGAGATGTGATGATGGCTGCTTCATTGTTAAATTCCAAACCCAACTGCGGAAGTTTGAAATGGCTGCTTTGCTTACCTCAGTATTTTCTTTGGTCCCATGCATTGAAAGTCTGCACTGACAGAGTAAAGCCCTTGGTATGTGGCCTTCACGTTGAGCGAGCCAAACGTGTCCTTGGGATGTGTGCGGTAGAGGTCAAAGGTGATCTGAGCAATGTCTTTACCCGTCCTTGGCTTACAATCTCCTGGTTTATTTCCACTGCTTTGACGTAACTAGGAAGAACAGAAGAGAGAAAAATTTGGCTTTCTTTTGTGGAAGATCATATGATTGTTCCAAGATTGAAACAGAAGAAATTTGTAGGGCATTCTTTTAGTGTTGAGGGTCCACGACAATTAAAATATATGTAATTGATTGCAATTACTAAGTTTTTAATTTAAGATGTTTTAAGACTTTGATATGTTGTTATATACAATATATATTTAAGAGAACAGACCACAAAGGAGTCTGAAGGGTTAAGCCACTTAATGCTTAGAACGTAGGGCAGATTTTTAAGAACTTACTTAACCAAACCTGAGAATAATAAATAAAAAGGTTGAATGTGTAAAGAATTAATTGAACACCATAACTAAAAATAGCTGAAGCCGCTTTGAGTCGATCACTTGTACATACAGGATGAGGCTTCCAGATCTCTCCGGGTTTCAAGCACATGAACACAGTGTTGTCTGGCAGTGCGATGAGGAACTCATCCGAGTCCACCTCCGTCCCATCCTCCTCACACACCAGAGTCAGCTGCGAGGAGATGGAGAGAGCCATGGCCGCCTGAGAGAAGAGTCACAATATTGTGTGAAATATGCCGCAAATGCTTGTACACGTCTGTGAAAACTCGCTCTTATCCAAGAAAAACAGATGGAACGTGTTCAATTAAACCTTAGTAAACCTCCAACTTTAATTGGCTAAAGGCTTGATTGATTGGTTTTAAACGAGTGTAGTCAGTTAGTCACCTTCTCCTGAAGCTCCTCCAGGGTTCCTGCTGTTATTCCTTTTTTCAGCTCTCTGTCCCAGGAACACAGCCTGAATGGACGCTGAGGAGGTGACCAAACCCGCCGAGACACTGACCTGAGAGAAACATTTACATAGTTTTTAAATATCAATGACTACCAAACTGTTAAAATAGCTTTCTGTACACGTATATGAAAATCCCCCGAAATGAGCTGTAGTACTAAAATGTTTTAAAAGATTATGAAAAGTAAATGTAAATGTAATATTTATGAATTGAGGTATCACCTTAAATATTTCAGCTTTTCATTTGAAATAGATTTTTGCTTTGATTTTTAAGCTTTAAATAACAAAAAGTTAAATAAAACAAAGTGACAAGTTTTCCTTAAACATTTGGTTAGGCAGGCAGGGTTATGATATATTAATGCCAGTATTCCAAGTATTAATACCAGTATGCCAAGTATTAATGCCAGTATGCCAAGTATTAATGCCAGTATGTCAAGTATTAATGCCAGTATGTCAAGTATTAATGCCAGTATGTCAAGTGCACTTCCATGAAGACGATGACAGGCTACACCCATTCTGAGCCTCCTTTACAGTTCATACGAAACATCACGAATGCTACGTCCATGTTATATACACTCAGTGAGCAAAAAAGTCATGCTGTAGAGTTTGAGAAATGTTCTTCTCTAAGCAGAACTGCTTTCACAACCAGGACAAAATCCATTACCCACGCATCTCTTCCCCAACTCCAATAATCCAATCTAATTACACATTTCCCCTTAAGAGCCATTTACCTGCACCCCACAGTAACATCACTATAACCTAAAATCCCAATAACGAACGATCAAACATCAGAAGCACATTTTATAACACTGTATTACTTATTCACTTCGATAACTCAAGATAAACAGCTCATACAGCTTTTTAACAATAACTTGCTGAGTGCAGTGCATTGCAATCTTGTGAAACTTCCAATATTTGAATTTAGCTAAACTTAAATGAGCTATGATTCATAACTTAAAACAGAAAATATAATTATAGAAAAGTATTTCTAAACAATATTAATTAATATAAATTTTTTGTAATGTTTTAATTCAATATAAATCAAACTGATTATTTAGTTACAACATTCGGGTTTACAGTGAATGGATTTGACAAATATTGACAAGCCTTCCGTTAGAAATGATCATCTACACATCAAGAATAAAAAATTGTAATATTGAGAGCATTTGTTAAATATTTTGTTTAAAGGTGTTGTATTGTTGTGATTTTATTTCAAGTTTTATAAAATATGTTTAATATAATACAACAGAAAGATTGCAGCAACTTGTGTATTCATAGTATTCAAACACGTTGAATAAAATAAAAAATAAAGTAGCCACTAATCAATTAGAAATTGTCTTTTGTTTAACCTTCTTTTAACTAAAAAAGCTTTCAAGCTAAAGTTGCCAAGATCTGAGAAAAATCTGTCAGCTTTCTGATGAAGAACCTTCAAAGCTGTTTTAATGTTTTTTTTTTACTTTATTAACTTCAAGGAGTCCTGATATTTAGTTTGCTGTTTGAAATGATATTTTAACCATATCTCTCTATTTCATAAACAATCAGAAAAGTAATTCCAAATGCATCAGTTAATGTGAATAAGACAACTGACAATCTTTCAAGTTTATTCGAATTACATCATACAATTTCTTGCCACCTTCTGATTGGATAACAAACGTCCAACTTAATGGACAATAGGCCGTAATTAGAGTGAAAGTCATAAGAAGCTAAAAAATCCTACATGACATGTGACTTCCTTTTAAATGGGCGCAATGCTAAAAACCAAAGGCCTGGTGTTCTTGCTGGCAAAATCTTCAATCCAATCCTTAAAATCTATAGTCTCTGTCCCTTAAATTGTGAGCTACTGCTGCTGCTGATTCTAAATCTGAAATTTCCTACATTTTAAAATCTCTAAACTCTTAAAATCTCTTTTCTGGAGGTTCACTTACAGAAAATTCAACCGCTACAATCTTCTCTATGAGGTAATGTATTTCCCATGGCAGGAAATATTTAGCCAAAATCAGCTGTTCAGTGAAGAATCTTCTTAGTTTCATGGATATATGGTCCATAGATCTATAAAGTCTACTTCTTGAGTTCTTCTGAGCCAGTGATTCACAAACACAGAGTAAAATCTAGAGAGTTTCATTTACTCTGAGTCTACTTGGTCCTTCTCGATTGGAGTTTAATTAAGAGTTGTTATGTTAAAAAAAATTGTACGTTCGGTAAAGAAACACAAAAAACACTTCTAGTTATTCTATATCAAACAAAGTAACAATAATTCCAACATTTTAATGGGAAAAATTGGGAACCAAACACAATCTGAATAGACTTCACTTTATTATTATTATTCCTTAAATAATTATTGTTTACAACACTGATATCAATGTCTTTAGTAATTGTATTCATTTGCTATGTTGTTCACTTTTTAATAGTTTTTAATCGAATTTACAATATGAAATTTAATCCTCGGTCTGGGTTCCGAATGAGAAAAATAACTGCTTTAAACGCACAAGGGCAAACGGCTTAACAAGACATCTCTGTCTTATCTGAAGAGCTGTTAACGGAGCTAAAATCCATTGTGAGAGACCAGTGGTTAAAGCTCAAAGTTCAAGGAAAAGAAGGCACCTAAAACTTTTTAAATGATACATTTCAAGTTCTGTTTCCAGATTACCAGCAGACTGGAGCAATTCTTGAAGTGCAAGCTTGTGTGTCTCACTCACAGCTCTTACAGAGGAACAGTTAGTGTTTTCAACCAAGAGGCAAGAGCTACTCCACTTACCTGAAGAGCGTAGAAGTGGTCTCCATTATGGTGTTCAGAGAGTTTTAGTTGTGTTAAACTTTCTGTCTCTTTGACGTAAACCAGAGGTGATCGTGTGAGAGCAGGTGAAGAGTTTGTTTTTGTGTTCTGTGGTTCAAGCCAAGTGAACTTTGACTCAACTACAGATGATTTCAACTCACAGCTTTTGTCATTGGCCAAGGTCTCTAACTGCATTGATTAAATGCCCATGTGTTTAGAGATGAGGAAATAATTGTAATGTATATTATTTTAACACCTAGTTGCTGCTTATGTTAACATTAGCGTTGAAAGAGTACAATCATTTTTTATGTAATGTAACAAAAATGTACTACATTAAGCTTTCGTTCCCATATTTACTTTTTAAACATATTTTCACTGTTAAAATATCATATATTATTATGAAAACACTAATGTAATTTCTGTAGAGAACGTTTTAAACTCACAAGCAAAATTGATCAAACCCTGCCTTATGGTCCCCTCTTCTGTGACTAATTTAATTCTTTTAGTATGTATTTCACCCTTTTTTTGTCTGTATATTTTATGTGTAAATCTACTGTTTAATTTTTTTTCCTCTGTATGTTTTTTCTGTATCTTAATACAGCATTGTAACATCATGTATCTTCTTTTAAACATGTAATTGTTGTAGCACAATTAGAGTGCATAGAACATGGTTTCATAAACACAAAATAGAAGTTCCAAGCACCATTAGTTTTCTCTTTTTCATTAATATACGTAATTTAAGTTCATGGTTATTGACTACATATTATATTAGTCAATATATCATCTATTTTTGTTCAATTCGATTAAGTTTGTGAGCTATGTGACCCTCCAAACGTTGGACCGGCATCGAATAGTTTTCCTGATAAAAGTCCCTTCTTTTAAAAAAAAAAAAAAAACAAGACTTTAACTTTGAAATGCAAAACAACTTCCTTCACCATGCCGAGGAAGACGATGTTTTACTTTGCAAATATTTGATAGAATTGATATTTCCCTAAAAGAACACAAATATCTAGGTAGTGCGGTATAGATTTTTATTTTTTTAATTATCGAACAAGAGAACTAGAAAAGGTGTTTTAGTAATTTTGGCGCGTGAACTGTAATTCTTCTGCGTCGCATTGTTTTTGGCTCATGAACATCTGTGTTTTTGTCTGATTTGGACTGTAAATACATATTTGATTATACACAGCAGCAACGTGTCAGATTTGTTATCAAACCGTTTATGTTGTTTTAAACCGATTCTCGAATAAAGCACAGTGTTGATCAAGGCAGCAAAATGAAAGCCAACTCCACAGATCAAGGTAAATATGTCACTTAACACAACTGTCTTATTTTATTTTGGGGTTTTAGCTATTTCACTAGTGGGTAAAGATTATAAATAAAGGTGTATTTCAGCGTAATCGTAAACCTATGACCTTATTGATTAGTATGCAAGGGAGAAACTTTGATGTATGGTATGTATCAAATACTCCTAGGACTTGATCAGCAATTCACGTAAACATTGTCAATCAATCAATCAATCAAGCTTTAATTATATAGCGCCAAAGAAAATGGCCAAGTTATGCACACTCCTATTCATAAACCTAACATCAGTTGTGATAAAGGCAAAACAAAGTCATACACATGCTAAAAATAGTAGAATGAAATAATATAGATTGTAATAAAACACGTTAAAACAATGTGACAGATGCATAAAAGCAACATAAATACTTTCAAAATGATAAAATAAGCAACCATGATCTAATCACGTTAAAAAACATAAAAGCCAATTTGAGTAAACAAGTTTATATCTAGCTTTGATAAGAGGCAGCTCTGAGATCAGCCTGATCTCCAGCGAGAGAGCATTCTGGAGTCGTGTCGCAGCAACATGAAAAGCTATTTCTTCCCATTGTTTGGTGCAGGCTTTAGGAACTCAGAGTAGAGACTGATTGGCTGAGTGCATTAAAGAACTCATTCATATATATCAGGGCAGTACCATGTTTGGAATTTAATGTGAACAGCAGGGTCTTGTAATTTATCTGGTAACTACTGGGAGCCAGTGACGAGAGTATAGGATGGGTGTAATATGGCAGTGTTTCCTAGAAGAGGTGAGAATCCTGGCTGCACCATTTTGTGCAGACTGCAGTTTGGCGAGCCGAGACTTGTTAATGCTCGTTTACAATGCATCAGAATAGTCCAGTCTAAAGCTTTTCAGAGCATGGACTACTCTCTCCAGATCAGTTCTATTCATAAAGGGTTTGACTTTTAAGCAAGCGTAGATGATAAAAGGATGCTCTCACAAACTGTTCATTTCCTGTTTGAAACAGAGTTAATTATCAATCAACACAAAATTTCTGACAAGCGTCTTACTGGGAAACTCTGATTGTTACCAAACATGATCAATTAATTATTGTGTAGAAGGTATTTGAAAGCCAGTTTTTATTCTATTTTATATATTCTGCAAGGGAAGACAGGCCTGCAGGGTGTCCCATTTGTCATTTTTAGGCTCTGAATTATGCTCATTTGCTTCCTTTTTGTACCCTTTATGTGGTCGTTGGCGAAGCCAGCATCGATGCAGGCTTCTCGTGCCCTACAACCCAGAATTCTTTGCGAATGACCAGTCAGATATTTGATGGGAGTAGATCACACAGATCAGAGATATTACGAGAAGAAAGCCCTGAAGTGACTCATAAACATTTATCAGAGAAATTACCTACTTAACAATATTTAACAATTTAAACAGTCATGTTAAACAGTCGATTTAAACAGTCATGTTGATAAAATGTGACTACAGTCCTAAACATATTGTGTACCGAAACACAAAAGGTCTCTGTGCTTTAACAACGAATAACCAACTAAACCCTCTTCTGCCGCATTAAAACCTTTTTTTAAAAACTGTGATAAATTAAAAGTCCTGCACATTTTAGTTGCAACCCTGCTGTAGTAAGCACACTACTCTACTTCAGCCAATCAGAGGACCATAATTAGTGACACAGGTGTGTTTTATGATGGTTGAACCAAAAATGTGCAGGGCTCCGGCCCTCCAGGACCAACGTTGAACACCCCTGCCCTCAAATCTGGCCTTCATGACATCACCAGAGTGTGGACTTGAGTGAATTCCACAAGTCTGGAGGGTTCCATTTGCGACAGGGTTATAGATGTGGATTCTTTCATATCAAAAGCTAAACAGAGCTGTAGGTCATCTGCATAGACATAAGAGACAATACAATTCTCTAAAATCTCGCATAGGGGAAACACGTTAAAAGAAAATAAAACAGGGACTAAAGTTGAGCCTTGGAGGACACCACCTATAACAAGGACAGTTTGAGCAGCAGCCACCCCATGAAACAGTGAAGGAACTACCATAAAAATATGAATATAATTGTGTAAACAGTGCATATAGCGTTCAATGTTTCCTTTATGTTTTTGTTATGTCAAAATATGACGAGCTAGAAATCAAATCAAAGGTAATTAAGTAACAATGTAATATTCCCCCCCTGCAGATAAACCTCTACCGATGTCTGCCCTGCAGCTTTTAGCTCCACCTATTCGCTTGTTATCTGCTGCAATGTGGAAGGTGATTCTACAGAGAGATGTAGTGCATTATAAGAAAGTGGCGGACACTATGACATCCCTCTGTGATACTGTGCCAGGCCTGCTTCACTTCAGACACCAGGCCAAGCTAACATTGGGATTGAGGGCCCTGGTGAGATTTTAGCCCTATGTTACACCTCTGATCATGAAAGAACTATTCTTACTTTTAATGTTCTTCTATCAAAATGTACAGATTACCTTGGAGGAGCTTCATCAGTCAGACTGTCCTGATGCTGAACAAGTCCTCCAAGAGCTGAACAAGCTTCTTAAGTTCTCCGCTCACAATGGAAAGGTTTGCTTTAATGTTTATGCATTTGAACACTTTTATTTAAATAATGTATGTATATATATATATATATATATATATATATATATATATATATATATATATATATATATATATATATATATATATATATATATATATATATATATATATATATATATATATGCACTCACACACACACACACACACACACACTTAATAGTCATTACTTATTTTTTTTTTCCCCAATAAACTTTGTATGTTGTCACACAATGATAAAAATGTTGTGTGTTTTTTTCATACACTTTATATCAGAGCTTAGGGATAGGTGCAAAATATTGATAGCATGAAATTTTGATTTCTTTACTTGCAGAAATGTTTGTTTAGTGAAGATTCTTGCCTTAGAACCTCATATATTTGTAAACCTACACAAACACTGCAGCTTTTTCTGCCCTCAGAAGATGGATCAAACAGTGGAGAAAGCCAAAATCAACTTCCAAACTCTGGTCAACTCTCTCTTGAAGAATTCCAGAGTAAGACAGAAGTTCTTCAAGGTAAAATCTCAACTACAATGAGCTATGTTATTCTTTTCCATCAGGAACTCATATTCATTAGCGTTTCAGTTTAATCATTACAAAAAGCTATTATTTCTATCCATCTCCAGGAGGAATTTCCTGTTCAGTATGGAGAGACCTTTTTGGCCTGCATAGAGAAGCTTATGTGGGAGTTTCTAATCCGGCTGGATCAGCTGTTACCCGTTCCAAGTCTTGCTCAGGTATCATTCACTTTATGCCAACATATGTTTTGCAATGAAGCGAGAGCTTGACTATGATTCTATGTACTTACTATGTAAGTAGTTAAATGGGTGGAAATATTTTTGGGTTTTTATTCACTATAAATCTGTTTACAAAAATATAAAAAGACACATTTTTTTTGATACCTAAATTGTCATGTAATTGTCACGTTCAGGTGTTTTTGTAATGTAACTAGTTGAATAAAACGTATATGATTATATTTTTGAGTGGTCATTCTCCATCTCGGGCTAATTTTTAATAAAAAAAAACAAGAATTGTCAAGTCAACGACTTAATCGCCTAGTCTACACATATTTCTCCCCCCACATTCCAACTGGTGTACCATTTAAAAGGTTCTTCTTTTTCATTTAGAACATTGGCATTCAAGTAGATACTTTTATCCAAAGCGACTACCAGGAGAGATGGTGTGCAGATTTAATGTACATTATCGAATTATTTGTACCTATTTCTTGGCTCCAATACTATTTTTTGCAATTGTGGTTGTTACAGGGTTGTTAGTTGTAACTGGTACGATGTAACAATGGAACATGGGTGCAGTGTTTGTGGAACAGAGTAATTGCTTGTGTGCTCATGTTTCCCGTTTGGAGTCAAAAATACACACAAAAAAAACTGAATTTGGGTGAAGCGGAAAGAAAACAAAAACTGGTGGATGGTGGTCACTCAAATGATTTCAACTTTATGTTTGAAAGATGTAAAGTCTGGTCACTGGTCACTGGTCACTTTCCAATATTTAAAGAGTGAATTTGATCCCATAGTTTAGTAAATTTCTATTACTAAGTTTATTTAATGGGGAAAAAACGTGTTCTTGGCCCCCCTTGAAGTGTGTTAGTACAGTGTAAAGCAGAACACAACAGTGGAAAGACAACTCATAAACGTTCTTCTCATTGTGTTGCTTGTTTCAGACTGTGTCGTGGCTCAGTGCTGCCCCTGCTGTCCTGGAGGAATGTGCACGCTCTGCCTCACAGCCTCAGCTCCTCAGGACCTTGCTCCAACATGAAAACTGTCTCGGACACCAAGACTCGTGTATGTTGTGCAAATGATTACTGTTCATCTGATTCCAGAACAAAAATTGTTTTCTCTTGAGACTTTATGAAATTTCTTTAGTTTTTTTTTTGACACACACATTTGTTAGTGTTTAGTTAAATTGAAATTAAAACATTTTAATGGTATTTTCTTTCAGGAAGATTGGTACTGTGTGACAGTATCAGCAAATTTAAGAACTGTGAAGAACCTTAATAGCGATAGTAAAGTAAAAAAAAATATTTATCAGTTGAAACTAAACCAGGAGGTTATTTTGGTGTCATAGATTATAGAAGACTTGAATAAGTGGTGGGGTTGTGTAGACTCAGATCACATGATCAAATAGATGCTATGCAATCATATAGGTTTTCCCTATATCCCAGCAACCCAAAATGTCTGGCTGGTGCATTTGTGGTTTCACTAATAGATATTTTATACTCCGGTGAAAAAATTTCACGTTCTTCCACAATCCACTCTCTTAGCTTGACAAACTGTTGATTTCCAAACACTTAAGCCAGGTCTAAACTTTATTCTTAGCATACTGGCAGGTGAGCAGAGTAAAAATACAATTAAAATGTGAAGCTTTTTTGAAAGACATGCATCTTATGACTAGTTGGTGGTGCTATTTTGGAGCCTCCCAGTGTTCATAGCTGAGGATTTTTAATCCTGTATCTTAAAAACATTAAGTATCATGAAAACAAGCAATGCATGAAATTACAACTCACTTCCTGTTTTTAATTCCTTGCCATTTTTAGTAAGCGAAATGTATTTCTATTGTACTTTTTTTTATATAAAAGACAGTCACAGGTGCAAACATGAGAATCAAGGCCAGAACTGAGAAAAATAAAGATTTCAAAGACTTTAGTAAATGATATATTTATTTATTAATTAACTGTATTTATTTGAGTATTTTAGCCTGTATTCATAGGAAAACCATTCAAGATATTAATAAGTTAAATACATTTATTTCATGATATCTAGACAAGTTGTAGGTATCTAAATTCTTAGACCCCAAAATATGTCCAATTGAGGAGAGCTGTTTTGTCGAGGTAAAATCCATAGAATCCATGCATTAACAGATAAATATACATTTCTTTTTCACTACCATATTAAATCACATTAAAGTTTATACAAAATATGCAGTATAAACTATGTAACTATATTAGAACACTAAATGAACTTTAATAGAGGTTGAACTAGATTTGATGACATTTGCGCTGAAAAATCACCACCAAAAAAGAGGGGAAAAAAAAAAATATATATATAATTTCTTTTTTTAGCCAAAATTCTATAATAAAATGAACAGCAGTAACAAAGGATATACATTTCTAAACTCAAACAAAATGTAGATATGTAAGTAAAAAAGTTATAAGTATGAGTTGTATCTGAGTTATTATTATTAACCTACAAAAGTTACTGCACCAAAAGAAAATAGTAATAAATGTTTGGCCCGATAGCTTTTTCTCGATTTTAATCATTTGAAAATCATGTGATCAGACCTGACGTAATGCTGAATGAGTGAACACAACACTGACTTTACAAGTACAAATTTCGTTTTCCTACACTAATTTGTCTTTTTGCAATAGCACGTCTGCTGTCATCCGCTGGTGAAGGGATCCTGTCTTCTCTGTCCCTTCCTCTGTCGGGTAAAGTGCTGCAGAGCGTCCAATCTGAATCAGCTTCCACATCAAACGTCACAAGTTCCGCCCCAACGACGTCCAGAAACACTCGTAGAACTTCAAGCAAAGCCCAGTCACTCGTCAAACCTGTGATAGGCTCCATTTCAACCCTCCAAACATTCAACGAGAAGGACGACTCGGAATCTGAACCATCAAGACTTAACAGAGCCAAGTTAAAACACAAGCAGCAGACTTTAGAGAAAATCCCAGAAATGGAGGTCGGGAAGATGCTGCTCACGGTGATCATACCGTCATCTGAAAGTGAGGAAGAAGAAGAGGAGGAGGAGGAGGAGGAGGAGGGAAAGGAAAAAAGCGAGATGACAGAGCAACCCAAAGAGACAAATGTTAAGAACATAAAAGGAGTTGGCACACTGGAATGTTTAAACAACAGTGACTCTGAGATTACAGAGTCCCTGAATAAAGAAGAAATGGAGCGACTTCTCATTTCCTGCATGAAGCGCCACCCGAGAGTGGAAATTCCCAGGTTAAATATCAGCTCTATGTCTCATTTGAAAATAAATGCTATGCCTACCACAAAAGACACAAAACTTCCAGGGAAGCTGTTTTTGAGAGGGGGCAACGGAGCCTCGCTCAAGAGAAAAGCACCTGATGTGAGTGCCACACCTGAGAAAAGCAGGCTCCTATCAGCTGTAAATAAGCCGTAAGAACCGATTCCAATTTCATGCTGACATATTAGAATGAATTATCACTGGATGTCTAATTTAATTATTTGTTTTTGCTTTCTTTTAGGCCCCCTGATTTCTCTCCTTGCATTCCACTCATTAACTGTCTTTCATCCAGATGGCAAGGTAAATATAAATTTAATAGTTTGGATTTTATTTTTGTTTTGTTTCATGCTAGGAGTTTGATCTGTTTGACAATTTCAGAAACACCCTCTCCATCCGTAAAGTCCTTGGGAGAAATCATAGAGGATTCTGATGATGAGAGAGCTGGGAAGGCCAGGAGAAAGGTTTGTAGCTACTGTGAAGGGCTAAACTATTTTTAATTCAACTGTGTACCCACTAATATTGTGATTTCCTTTTTTAATTTATAATAAATAATCTTTTAGAGAGGTAGTTAAATATATGTGATGATATTTAAGTAAAAAAACCTCACAATCACAAAAAGTAAAAAATGTTTGGCTTAGCCAGAGTGTAAAATCCTAAAATGGCTTTACGCAACATTAACAAATAATATACATTTCACAACTTAAAGAAAATGTAAATATAAGTTAAAAATCTTCCAAAGCCTTTTGTCTTCCATATTTTCCCAATAGTAAAATGTAATTAGCATTTATTAATTACATTCACAGCAGCCCTATAGTGATTGAGTTGTTGAACTTCCAGCATTGTACGCATATAAAACCTGGTGTGAATATTCATATAGGAATCAAACAAAAGGGGGTGAATTAAGAAATAAAAAGTACATGATATTTTATATCATGATATTTTACATCAAATATCAAATTTGATGTTTGGCCAGCGACGAGGAGTTACAAACTGTGAGTCAGGCTTTTATTAAGTCAGGAGACCTGAACTAGTAATGCTAGCCCCTTAACACCGATTGGACGAGTAGCTAATGATAGCTTGCCTGCAGAGCATTTGTGAAATGAAGGCTAACTCCAGATGTGTAACACTTACACAGAACTAAACACAAATTTAAAAATCTGGACTCGCAAACATAGAGAATCCTCAAGAACAGGAGGATGAATACGGTCAACCTACATGAGCAACAAGCTAACTTAAAAATATTAAATTTACTAGACGTGATCCTTAGTATACTCGAGCTGAACAATGCAAACGTGTTAAATACAATCCAAATATTCAGGTTATCAATGAGATCCCCAGCTGAAGAGTCCCATCACTAGATTCCCCCAAACCATCAAGTCTTCAAAAACAGCTCAGATTCCTCCTAACCGAATAGGTTTTGAGGGGGTGATCAGCTTCTCTGGCTCTGGGTGCACCAGAAAAGTTCCGCACACCAACAATAATGGCCTAATCTGTCATGGTTTGCTCTGTTATTCCCAGAATTTAAGTTTGTGTAGAAGTTTGATCACTCGACTCCTGCTTATCGTCACAAAACTTACAAAACAGCTGTTACTTAGCACATTATTTTAGGCTTTTAGGAAACTCATCTCCTCAGAGGCACTGTAAAAAGTTACGGAAACAGTCAAATATGTCCCCTTCATGCAATTCCAGTAAAATCACAAACCCAAGCTGATCGTCACAAGTTCCTGTCTGCACTCGATGGGTTTATTTTGGTTAAACCGCTGATTTATGTATAATCTTGGCTGTCTGCAATAGCATTAGCGATCGTGTTTAAGTCCGGTCTGAGGAGTTCCAGACAGCATCTCTTTCTGCTCCAAGATTCCTGCTGTTGAAGTGATCATATTATTTCTTTGGACTATGTAATCATCTTGTTTGTTTACCATTAACTGTGTATAAAATGGACATAATGTGTGTGACGCCATCCATAGCTTTTAGCAGAAAGCATGTGAGACTCAGATTTTGGGTAAATTAGCCACTTACTCTTTGACAAAGAATTACTACAAAATAGATAAAATGAGCTTATTTGTTGGATCAGAAATGATGAGAATGAACTCCCAGAGCTTGGTAATTGGCTCCCATGCAATAAACCCAGCGCTTTATCACGTAAAAAGTAAAGTTTAGTATAAGCGAAAGAAATGAATAGTTTAAAAAAAATCATCTCCTCGGAGTTGTCATGGGTGTTGATGAAAATCTGCTCACTTCCAGACTAGTGGTCAGTCAATACATTAGTCTTGTCCAGTCAATTCCTAATGCACATCGAATGCACATCCATAAAACATGTCAACTAAAAATAGTATACTTCTATAAAAATGTATTGTTTTATGAATCTTGTTACATGATCAAATATTAACAGTCAACATTTTTGGTAAATAAGGATACCTTGTTTTAACTCTCTCTCTTTCTCTCAGGTTTTCAGTCAGCAGTATTGTGAAACAAAAAAAGGTACTTATGTGCCCACGCTTCAGGAATTCTGGAGTCCTTTGCAGTGTTTCGAGTCGACTGCTGAAGGCAGACATTAATGCGGCTCCTTTGATCTAGATCATGAGTTTTAGCTTTTATCTTTAGTCTGTACTCCAGAAGATGGATAGCTACAATATATTTTTATGGGTCATGTTTCTAACATCTAGTTGATTCATAGCCAGGTAAACTGATGTGCATTAAGCATGTTTGTACAGAATTAAGTTTAAAGCTTTGTTTCTTTTTTAATGACTGTTGTTATCATGTATAGTCTCAGTGAAATATTGTTACAATAAAGATGTTTGTATTTAATTAAATTGCTGTTGTTTTTTTTGCTTGGCCCTTTAAATTCAAATATAACTAGTATTTTGCCAAAAAGTGTATTAGTTTATATTTTCTTATTTTCCTCTTAATAAATACATACTCCCCAAAATGTAAACACTGTAAATGCAGACTCTCGGTCAGACATCTGCTTATAGAATGCCCTGTATATGATTCCATGAGAAAATAACATCTGAAATCTAACAACTTGACAGCAACATCTGAAATGAAACAACTAACCACAACAAGAAATCCTCTCAGTCCTTAGAAAATTATTACATTTTAATTTCAAAACTGACTTACCATACTTGTTTTAATAGTTGAGAAAATATAGATTTTTAAATAGGTTTTAGACCTTTTTCCCTTTTTTTCATACCAAATACAACATATAGCCATGAAATAACCTTTGCTGTTGTCTTGGCTATAAACAAACAAACTAAATACATACTCACAGCAGACAAAGGATGGCATACTTGTGAATAGAATATGCAAAAATCCTTTAATTACAATGGAACGTTTTTACAATTGACAAATTTATAATACATGTCTTCATCACAAACGGGAGATCATTGGTTGAGGAGGTTCACTTCCGCGAACCAAGAGCAAGCCTTTTCTGCCCCTTACAGTCTGCAGTTCATGCCTCCGGTTACAGTGATGGTCTCTCCAGTGATGTAGGAGGCTTCGTCTGAGCACAAGAAAGCAATTGTTCCCCCGATATCCTCTGGCTGCCCCAGCCTGAGATCAAGATATAGCACAAAAAAATCAGTTCTGACTAGCAAAGTCTGCAGAAATGTCAAGAGACAGAGGATCAAGCAAAGCCTGGACATCACAATTATTAACTCAACATTAACATGATTTGCTGTTTTTTTATAGACAAACTTTTAAAAAATGACATCTTGTGTCCTTTGTTTTTAAAATGCAACAGAATGTGTTATATACTGTTTTTGGGGACTAGTGTTACACCCTGAGCACTGCTTGTTTTTCTTATTTCTGTGCTTCCCAACAGCTTACATCTGTTGATAATTAGTTCTTGTCTCTTATTGGACCATAACCCTTATAAAGCCCCAGCTGTCTCTGTCCTGGGGTGTTGGTGATGGCTGAAGGGTGTGGTGACTGCTCTAGAAACTAAATCTACGTTCAGACTGCAAGCTAAAGTGACCCACATCAGATTGTCTTTGCCCATATATGACCTGTATCTGATATTTTCAGGATAGTCTAAACAACTCAATTCCGACTAAGGTAGCCATTAATGATGATAGGTCTATTTCTCCCCATAGAATTATCTGATAGGAAATCCTATTTAACGCTGATCCCTATGAGGCCTTTGAAGCAACTACTAAAAGCACTATAAAAAAAAACATTTTTGATTGACTATTTTAAGCTACATTTACTGGCTGTAGCATTACAGAAAATGCCTTTATTTTAAAAAAATCGACTATAAAAGAATACAATTTAGACCTTTTTATGCTCGTCTGCTTCAAGAACTCTTCCAGCACGTCCCTCATTTTCCCAAAGCTAAAAAACAGAATCAGATGTTAGCTCTGCTAAACAGAAGAAGAATATGTAAGAAAAAATGCTATTGCACTTCCAACATCCATCGAATGTACCGTAAACAGAGTTATAATTACGTAAACAACTCACAGCAGAGCTAAAGCGTGTTTTGATGATCCCAGGAGCCACACAGTTGACCCGGATGTTACTCTGGGCAAGTTCAGGTGCAAGGGCCCGGGTTAAACCAAGCAGAGCAGTCTTACTGACACTGTAGGGGCCCAGACCCTTGAAGTCAAAAGAAATCTCAGTCTAGCATCCACAGATGAGCCCATGTATTTTGCATAACCCATGGCAGTGGTTCCCAAACTTTCCCTGCTTACGCTAAGAGCTAATGCTAGGCTACTTTATTATTATGTAAAGCACAGAGGACCAATGTAAATTGTGAAATATAGTTCTGGTTGTTTAATTATATAATAGAGGTCAGATTGGACTTAAAACCTTCATTTTGTGGAGTTTTTTTCATAGCCTGAAAAGAAGATGGTCTTTCCCTCAAAGATGCCGTCACAGGTCTGCGTTTTATCCACTCATTGTGAAAATCTAGCTCATATTTTCAAGGTCCAGATCTTCCTATCTGCAGAGCAAAGCTGAGCCTCAAAGGGAGTAATGGGAAATGAGATAATTGACAATCCAGCAGGTGGCACTAACGCATCAGTAACAAATAAGAAGATATGTTGCAGTTAACTGACTTTAAAAAGTTGAAACAGAAGGACTTAAAAGACAAAATGAACATCATTTAGAAAGTTTATATTTCACATTTGTCAAGTTATTTTACAAAATTTTGAGGGATGTGCAATCTCCCCTGAATATTACTACATGTTACATTTGTCATCAACAAGTTATTATATTTAAACATTTAGGGCAATTTTAAAATGAAAGTATTTAACTTTATTGCAAGCAATGAATTTAAAAACACTTTGTCTGTTTATAACATGAATGCACTGTGATGTCACCAGTAGGTTTTAGCACAAAGCAAATGATTTTAGGTTTTCAACCATTTCTTTGTTGACAAAGCGTCATTACCAGAGTCAGCAATGGGCAAAAATATAGATTTGGTGGATCAAAAATGATGAGAAAGAAACCTCCAGTAAATGTTTCCAACTCAAGTAGTTCCGTCCTTAATTATGAAAACGTATCTTAATATACCGTATCTTAACATATAACTTAAACAAATGAAAAATAAAAAAAATCACCCCATCAGTGTTTTCATGAAGGTCAACTGAACTAATTTGAGTTTATAATAGCAACACCTTGTTGTACAATAGCAATAGCTGTAAACATGTTTATTTAGCTGTAAATTTTAACATGTCTGCAAATGGCTTAGGTTGCCCCTTAGTTTTATTCACATTTTCATGCTAACACACACTTAAAAGCAGGATGAGGAATGTAGTCTACATTATCAAGCTCTTTTTTTCGTATATTTTTTGCAAAAAACTGTTATCAAATTATTCCCCAACCCCATTCCTAGAGTAACCATGTTAGGATTTGCTAAATAAATACTTTGCTAAAGAAACAATTGTTTTCAGATGCCTGCTAGTATATTAAAACATGTTTTCTTTTAAACCTGTTTGTCGGCTTACGAACTGTTTGAAAGCATTGAGGCTCGCTGAATAACCGCGTTCTTTGTGCCCCCTATGGCTTAATTTGGGAACCACTGACAAAAATGTAGGATAACATACCGGCATTGGCTGATACCCCGCAACAGAAGACACGATCACAACCGAACCACCTCTTTAAAAAAAAAAGCACAGATTTAGAGTTTAGTGCAGTTTCCACACTAATTCCAGATTTCATTTTTATCTTACCCTCGTTTCTCCATGTGAGGCACAACTAGTTTGGTCAAAAGAAAAGATGCCTTAACATTCACTCCGAGTATCTATGGGTAAAAGACTGAATTTCAGTAGTATCCACATTTTATAAACACAAACTATGAATCAAATTTGAGCCATACTTTGTCCCAGACTTCCTCGGTAGAGTCTAATATGTTCCCAAAGAATGGGTTTACTGCTGCATTTGACACCAGAATGTCCACGCCACCGTATTGCTCAACTGTCTGCAATGACAAGCACAAAACCAGACTAAACTATTTCAGTCAAATGTTTCTAGAGACTTTGTTTATAATAGTCTCTGGAGGCACCCCAGGTAGATTCACACAAACATTTTGAAGCCAGACAATCTCCTCACCATGTTTATGAGCTTCTCGCGGTCTTCTGCTTTCCCGACGTTGCATGTGGTGCCCATCACTTCTATATTTTTGCCCCGCAGGAGTGACACAGCCTTGTCCACATTGGATTGCCTTCGACTGCTTACAACCACATGAGCACCTCTCTGACCCAGTGCCTCTGCTGCAGCAAGTCCAATCCTGAAGTGCGGGGAGGAATTGTTCCAGTATTTAATGACTTTATAAAAAAGGTGCTTTTTGTTTGTGATGGTGTTTTCAGGTTGAAGGGAGTTCCTGGTTCATGTATCATGGGGGCTTATTTGTGAGTTAGAAGAGCGGTGAAGAACGTTTAGGTCATAACTCAAAGAGAATTTCTGAATCAAGCAGCCAAAATAAACTTGTTCGTTAGCATCTCTCAGAATGAGAGAAAGAGAGAGAGGGAGGAGCCAGCTGAGGTGGCTCATGCATCTGTTGTTTAGATGCATACAGAACACGTTCCAAGTGAGATTTAATGAGAATTTCCCATTTACAGTCAAGAGGACTCACTAATGAAGACCAGCATGCCACCCCCTCCCCCAAAGAAAAGTAAAATTGTCGCCTCAACATACAATTGCTGCATAGAAAGTCAATTATTACACAATTTAGAAATCTCATCTTAAAGCCCTTTCTTTAAACTGGCTTATGATTGTTTTATGCTTTTAATTGCTTTTAACTTTAGCGCTTGATTTTAATGTCTTTGTCAATACATCTTGTTTTATTCTGTTATCTCTTTTGTTTCGTGTACTTTTGTTTTATGAGCTTCTCTGTTCAGTGCTTTAGATATCCCAGCTTGAACGGCACTTAACAAAATAAAGTATTATTATTATTCGCAGTCTCTAAAGCCTTGCTAATCTCATTTTGAAAGTCTCACTCAAGTGTGTAAAAGCAACATAATACTCTTTTTATGAGCCTTTACGTAACTGTGAAATGGTTTCATTTGCTGAGATTCCTTCCCTTAGCACTTCTGGTGATTAACTCTTTTTTCCTAATAATAAATCGCTTTAAATTAAATCAGCAGAAATGTAAGGGACGTACCCATCTGTGGATGCAGTTACTATAGCCACTTTTCCTGACAGGTTCTGTGCAGTGTGATGAGACATTCTTCGAACAGCAGCAACAGGGTTCGACCAAAGGCACCTGGTGACAGCCTTCAACATTTCCCTGAAGAAGATGAAAGTTGAGTGTGTGAATAATCATTAATGCGGAGCTAAGTGGGGCAGTGGGTTAAAGGTCATCGGGTTACATTAGCATCTTCACCAAATAGGTCTCTCATAGAAAATTAAAAACAAAACAGAAACATGTATTTTACGATAAAAAAAAAGAGAGCGCAGAGTAACAGAATCTTAAGCTTAAACGTTATTGTTAAACGTAACCCAGCTTTTACCATTACATTAAGCTCGTGTACAGACGAGCAATGATACGCTGTAATTTATAGTTTTATAAACACACACCTTGACAAAAATGGAGAAAAACGTTAAATAATAAGTGTTTTATTTACCTACGGGTGAGATTGTATGTTCTTCTGGTGCAACTTTGCTTGTACAGGCTGAACGCCACGCCCCTCTCTTACGTCACCGTTGAGGGCGGTTGGCACGGACCGGAAGTAAATTAAAAGTTTTTGTAAAATATCGGAGTTAAAAATAAAAGCGATCTTTTCAGTGCCACTGAGATTTCTGCAAGCCGCTAACCACGGACAGTAAACATGTTTGTCTCTATGAGACGTGAGAGAGACAAACCACGTGTGTGTATGTTTTTTTTTTTATTGTTCAGTGTGATTATTTATTAAATTAGCACAAATTTAACAGTCAAAATGTATGTGATAAATATCTGGGAGAATTTATTAAACTGATTGAATGAAATTGATGAAAATGAAATGTGTTTAATACCAAGCAATTTAAACTTTTAATTCATTAAATTAAATGGAAAAAAAACAGCAACAAATAAAATAAATCATTCTGAAAAGTGGCCTTGGGCCCACACGTTTTTAGAGGCCCCTCATATTGAAGCCCCAAGGCTGTGGCCTACCTTTGTTTAATGGTAAATCCATTCCTGGTGATGGAGAAATTTAATTAATAAAAATGAGTTATAAGAAAAAAATTTTGTTGGTGAGTCAAACAAATCACTTATATCATGGTCTACCTAAACCTGCTTGAGCTGTTGATAAAATATTCGTTCTGTAGCGAAGATTTGTGAACAAAACACAACTCCCAAGCTAAAAGAGCTTTAAAAGGATTGCTTGATTTATTGCATTTTTGAATGTTTTCATAACAATTTTTACACGATCATTGCCACGGTTTTTGTAGTTTTTAAATTGCCACAAAATGTGTATGTGTTGGTGTTTTTATTACTGTGTGGAAATTCATAAAGCTATGTTTTTAAACTGTTTGGAGGATGTTTTATTTGTACTTTTCATTATTTGTGGTGTTTTGTATGTTTAATTTTCTTCACTTCCTACAACACTAGAAATAAGTAAAATGGTGTAAAAAAAGAAGTCTCACAAATGTTTTTTTGTGTGTGAAATATAAATATTATACATTTCTCAAGTCAATTGATAACAAAGCTTTATTTTGAACTATTTTGGTGGATGTTTTATTTGTACTCTTTCATTTACAACAGTAAACACAATATATAAGTAAAACTGCATAAAACGTTTAATTAAGTCTCACAAATTTCTCAACTCTCAAAAAATTTTATTTTTATTTTATTCCCTCACGCGTTCCTCCTCAGTTTTGTTCTTTTTTATTATTTTTTACGCTTTAGCCCTATCTTTGCTGGATGCAAGCTGGGTTTGTTCGTGAAAACATATGGGGTTATTAAAAAAAATCTCCACGCAAGTATACAAATAATTTTGCTACAAGGAAAGCCCCATAATAATAAAATGACATCATCCGGTTAGTAACGAGCTCGTGTGATTACGCGAGTCTGCCGCTGGAGGGCGCGGCGCACTGTACGCGCCTGCTGCGGGGCGCGCAGAGGGGGAGCGGACCATATGCGCTCAACTGTAATTCTAAACCAGGCAGCAGCAGCAGCAGCGGCGGCGGCGGCAGCAGCAGCAGGCCGGGGCAGGGCGAAGCCTCGGAGCGAGACGTGGACCCCAAAGAAAGAAAAGACAAACAACAGCCGTGCGCTGCAGTCTTTTGGGAAGAAGTGATTCGCGGGTTTGACCCTACCTCAGTATTTCCCGGTTCTTTTTCCAGACATGTGAACGGTAAGAACCGAGCAGTTTACATTACGTTCACCGCTGCGAGATGTGAATAAAGCCCGTCCTGCATTTCGAAACGAACGCCACCTTTAGTGTCCTAAACGCCGGTTTGTTCTGGAAACGAGAGGTTTTTAACTGCAGTTCCTTCGTTTGTTTAGTCCTCGCTTTTCGGCTTGATGAATAAAAGCAGCGTTGAGATGTCGCGACGCGGTTTAACTGCGTTTTCTTCCAAAGCAGCGTTTAGTTAAAATCATTTCTGTCGGAGAACAAGTGAGACTTGTTTTAATTTTAGGTCAGTTATTATTTAGTTATTGCTTCATGCGTAGAGGCGAGTCCTTGTGTTTTTCATGCTACTGATCCATTTCATGTTTTTGGTGTTATATTATTTAGTGATTTAAAAACATTAAGTTAATCCCATTTTCATTAGAAAAAGGCAATAAACAGACTCGTTTAATCAGCTTTAAAGTGAAAATAGTTGAATCATAAAAATGGGAGTACAATTTCTGATACGTGTTTCTGGTGGCACTTAAAGGGTTTTGCTGCTAAACTCTTCTTGTGAAGCCCAAAAAAAGCAAAATTCTTATGAAAAACATATTTTTGTTGTTGTTGTTTACTCTTCACTGGCGGGTAGTCGTTGTTAACAATATTTGGGGAACCATTAAATTAGTTTTAAATACATTTTATTAAGGAACAAAGCAGACAGTTAATTATACTTTTACACACCAGAAGACTTTGCAATCAAAACCCTCTAAATCCAATCTTCATTTTTCTTCATAAAAGATCACCTTCCGTAAAGTGCCTGAGTTTTGGTTCATTGATTTCACTTGTATGAAAACAAAAGAGATGATTTTAGCACCTTTAAAGGGGAAATAGTTGAATCATAAACTGGGGAATACGATTTCTGATCATTTTTTTAATGTTGCTTAAAGGTTTTGCAACTAAACGCCTCTTCATGTGAAACCCAAACATCTCCATCCAATCAGAGTGTGTGAATTTATAAATCAAAACGTTGAAATCCAAATTCTTATGAAAAACGTAATTTTTGTTGTTTAATGTCCGTTGGCTGGTGCGGCAGACCTAATATTATTTGGTGATCCATTTAATTAGTATTGAACGCTTCAATTGTGTTTTATTAAGAAAAAAGCAGTTTACTACATTTTACATTGTAGAAGACTGCAATCAAAACCCTCTAAACCCTATCTTCATTTTTCTTCATAAAAGACCATCTTACGTGAAGTTCCTGAGTTTTGATTCCTTGATTTAACTCTGATGGCACTGAACAAGCCCCATTCATCGACTTTAAAGTGAAAATAGTTTAATCAAAAACATAGGAGTACAATTTCTGAGAATTTTTTCTGATTGCATTTATAGGTTTTGCAACTAAACTCTTCACATGAGGCCCAAACATCCCCTGCTAACAAATTTTAACAACATTACCTCTAATGTTGCATAAATGTTAGTTTATCCAGTTTTTTTTTTACATTATGGAACATTCTCTCAAATTTATTAAAACGTTTTTAGAACGTTCTTTGCACTTCGGTGTAATTAATAATGTAACAAAAACGTTCCAGTAACGTTCCAAGAACCTTTTTTCCCCAAAACATTTCTTTCAACATTATCTGAACATACAAAAAAACATTCTAGGAATGTTCTGAGAATAGTGTTTAGATAACGTTTTAGTTTAACGTTAATGTTATGAGAGCGTTCCCTGTTAGCTGGGTCTCCATCCAATCAAAGCGTGCGAATTCAAATAACACAAAAAAACAGCTGTACGTTGAAATCTTACGAAAAACATATTTTTTGTTGTTTAATCTCCGTTGGCGGGTGCTGCAGCAGCTGGTCAGACTAGTTTAACTGCTCCTAAATGTTTCTCATGTGTTTAACAAAGTCAGCTCAGTGTTACTGACACACTACCGTCTTTAACAATAAGACGTGTTTGCTTTGACCTCCAGGTTTGGCGAGCGCTCCTGTGATGGGATTCATGGACATAAAGGACGACAAGCATGCTTTTAGACATCTATTCTTTTGATATAAAGGCTGTTGACTTCAAAACATGAAGAAGTCTCCCAGAGTGGACACGTGAAGGGGACGCGCTTCTGTGGAATTAACGCACCCAAAAACTGACATCAATCATGTCTCTGTCGGTAAGTGTGCTGGCTGTGAAAGACTCCAGTGTCCAATCTGACAATATTCATATCCGGTGCTAGAATGGAGGAGGGAGGACTGGGGCTCAGCTTGCCCACAGCAGCACATCCCCCGGAGGGATGAGAGGGGAAATTTAGAGGTAAAAGGGAATGACAAAAGGACCTAAAACTGAGGGACAGATGTTGAGCCCCTCCCCCAAAGCGTCTTCCTCATTATCATCAATTCAGCGCCTCTTATGTTTAATCGCTGGTTCTCTCTCTCCCATAATCCCAGACCTCTGCCCTTTCTTATTCACTCTCTCTATCAATATTGATTTGCCCGTGAAGCTGGTAGTGTACTGCTCGGAATACAAAAGACTGTCAGGCTGTCTCATTATTTTTGCACCGTCATTCGAATGCAGTGGCTTTAATAGAGCTGTGTGCTTCACAAGAATGGGCTCGACGTTTAATTCAGCATTGGCAATTTTTTTGTTTGTTATTTGTGTTTCTGTGAATCTCATCGCACTCTTTGCTTGCGGTCCTGCTTGTCCTTTGTTGAAGTGATGTGGTCTGATTGCTTTCAAAAAGCTACTGAAAACTAAAAAAAACTTGCTTTTTTTCCTCATCTGTCTTTATCTTCTTCCTCTACTCCCTCACTGCTTTGGTTTATTGATCAGTTGAGACAATTTCTATTTTGAGAAGCTGAGATAGACGGTGTAACAGATTGCATATTTTCTCTCCCCTAATGTAAGTCGCTTCAGACAAAAGCGTCTGCCAAATGCGTAAATGTAAATGTGTGTAAAATGATTGGGAAGTGAGTAGACTTGTTACAGGTTTGCTTGAACGGTTTGTTTAACCTAGTTGAAGTGCTCAAGCGAGATCCTCTTATTTGTTCCTGCTTTTTTTGACTTCCCTCACAAACACAGAGCAGCATACGTAGAGTTAGCTGAATGCTTCAGCAATTTAATTTAAACAATGATTGAATTGTGCGCAGTCTTGTGAACTGATTATACTACACTAATACCATGTCAAGGGCGAGTGAATTTAGTGCTATTATGTTACAAATTAATAAAGATTTTTGCAAACAAACACATTTTGCATGATAAAGGTTAGCTCGAAAGCAAAACATTTGATAAAATTAGTCAGCTTGAGAATAAAACCAGAATAATAATAATTAGAATAATTAGAAGAGACTGAAGTTGTAATTTTTTGACTGACCACTGGAGGCTGATACTGGAAGGGCACAAATTCCAATTGACACCCATGTTAAAAAAAATTCTATCCAAATTAAACACATCTAATGCCTGGTCTCAAGAGTTTTTTAATTCACCTCGCATATTTTAACCTTCATGATAGCGCTGAGGGACGCATATTTTAATTATTCCATTGTTTAGGGTATATTAAAATGTCATGTTTAAAAGGCGGGGCTACTCAAGTGAGAGCTACCTACCATGCGCTGAGCTTTTATTCATGTTGTTTCCAATCCACCAAATAACATCTTTTTTTCTGTTTTTGGATCTCCGGTAGTAATGCTTTCTCAATGAGTTTGTGGCTTATTCACGCAAACTTCGAGGCTCATTTAGTTTCTGCTAAAACGTATTAGTGATGTTATGCACGGCCATGTTATATACAAGAATTGAAGAATATACTCATGCTGTTTGAATTGAAATGAAAAATCATTGTAAAATTGTGTTTTTAAAAGCTGAAGTTATTCAATAAACTTTTGAGGCATAAGGAATAATTCACAGTGCCCAGGCACTCTCTGTCTGATGAACGCCTCCTCTGATCCTAAAGCCTTGACTGGCCCTGAGAGGACAGAAGATTTTGCAGGACTTTCTGGCCCATAACAGAATTTGTGACAAACATATGTGATCTATAACAAATACTTTTATTAGGATAAGTTAGTCAAGCTCTCCACATTTAGTTGCTTAACACTTGTTTATAAGACTCATTTGTGGTCTGTTGTCTCAAAGCTTTTGGATCTCAGAGTCTAAAAACATTTTGAATAAAAAAATATATTGTCATAAGTTGCTGTCAATTAAATTTCTTTGAACTAATCCAATTTATATATTTAGTGTATAAAATATATCACATCTCTGTATAACTGTACAAAATTTTGCTAGCGCATGATAATGAAGCTGTTGCAGAGCTACGACATGGTGCCTTTCTTCTGTTAACAAGTCTTGTCAGCAAATTATAAATAAAAACCTCCTGGGCAATAAACAGTGTAGAACTCTAAAAAGAACTCTAGCTTTTAACAGCTGCAACGGCAGTAAAAAAGTGCTGGTATCAAGAAATAATCTCACTGGGGACTTTATTCAAACACTGCATCATACCACTACGACTCTGCTACACAATGATTTAATATAGTCTTCTACAATATCAGGTCAGAAAAGTTCACTCATGAAGAGTGAAAAAGTTTAAATTGTAAAAAATTACAACACCGTTATCATTTTGCTACTATTTACTACAATGCTATTGAATCAGTGAACTATGGTATATATACCGCTGGACAGATTCCAAAACGGTAATAAACTACTTGTTAACTTCAAGGGAAGTTGTATGCAATGTATCATCAAATACATTTTCGAAAATTCTATATCAATGGTAATCAAGATATTTACTTTAAATACAATATCAGTGAACAATGTAATTATATTTTCTGACCAGCTTGGTTTAGTTTATGTTTTAGATAAGGTAAAAATGTAATCCAGTGATACCTCAAGATACTAAATTAATCCGTTCCAAGGTGGCCTTCGTATGTCGAAGCAAGTTTTACTTGTAAAATGCCCAACAAAAATTTAAAATAATATGGAAACCGGAGAAAAATAAGTTAGGATTTTTCAATCCTTAAAAGTAAGGCGATGTCGGGAAGTGAGGGAGGAGGTGGTGGGGGAGGAGAACGGATGGTAGCGGAGGAGAACCATGACCAACAAAATACGCTTTGCCTAAAAAGCCACACGAAAAAAATTCACAAATTTAGGACAGCAACACGAAACCAAAAGTGTGCATGAAGAGAGGGGGAGCTCTTCCGGGAAGACGTCATAGGGCGTCAGGCGACTAATAGGAGGACAGGATACTGCACACGACCACACAGCATCAGGGCTGGAACTGACCAATAGGAGAGCAGAACATTTGGTGGCACGTTGAATGTGTTGCCTTTCGCCCGTATTTCGAACATGTATTTCTTGTGCACATTTTTCATATTTTTTTGTATCATCAAACAAAATATTCTTCTCGTGGCCTTTCATATCTTGAATTTTTCGTAATGTGAAGCATTCAGATCTCAAGGTACCATTGTACTTGTACTATATTGTAATATTTGTCAAAATTTACTAAAAGAGTTTAAGCATCATTCTTGCTTTCGCCTCCTCTAAATAATTTTTTACAAATGTCTTCCAGACTGTCCTTGCAAAGGCACTGTTTGACAATGCTGCTGAAAGCCCAGAGGAGCTGGCTTTCCGAAAAGGTGACATCCTGATGGTTTTGAACCAGAAGCAGGATGGTGGACCTGGGTGGTGGCTTTGCTCTCTTCATGGCCGCCAAGGCATTGCACCTGCCAACAGATTACACCTTCTCCAAACTACTCAGGCCACTGCTTCGAGTGGAGCTCCTGAAACCAGAAGAACTCCTAGTGTGGACTCTGTCCTTCTACCATCTAACTCACATATCAGAGTAAATGGACTAAGCGCAGAAGATTCAGATGGGGTGTATCTGTCACCCCCTAACTTAGCTGAAGGGGTGTATCAGAGCCCTGGAACTGCTATTCCTGGAAGGTCTGGAGAGCTCCGTCACACAGATGCAGGAAGGCCACGATCTCATTCTAGTTCTGGAACCAGGCCCCGACCAGACTGGAGGGATGTGTGCATGGTGGGACGACCTCGCTCACCTTCACTTCGAGGACGAGGTGGAGAATCTGGGATGGTTTACCAAACGCCCACATCACCTGCTCCACAACAACGACCACAGGTTCAACAGGAAACGGATTCAGTGTACCTGACTCCCAGTACAGTCCCCAGAACTGCTGCAGATACAGCAGAAGCCATGTATTTAACTCCTCGAGATGCTGGTACAGGTCATTCTGACGGATGCTATTTGGTTCCTAGACCAGCAGTTTCTGCACTAAACAGTGAGAACTTCTACCAGAGTCCTTCAAATGGTTCCCCTCAGTGTGTGCCAGGAGTGACTGCTAGACTTACTAATGGGATTGCTTCCACAAACAGCACTTCCTCTTCCTCGGGTCCCTCTCAAAATAAGACTAGCCAGAATGTACCAGGGATGTACCAAACTCCAACTACACCCGGATGTGCTGTGTCAAGAACTCCTCAAGGTGAACGCAAAAACCCGACTAGATCTGTTGGACTATCTGGCTCGTCAACACCAAGTGAAATTGTGAAGCAGTCACCTCTTAATGCACGAGGATCCCAAAAGAGCTCCACCCCTTCTGCTGGCCGAGGAAAGCTGAGAGAATCCCCTCTGCTCGCCAGGACTGGAAAGTCTGGAGTTCCTGGGTCACCAAACGTTGGCCGGAAACCTCCTCCACCAGCACCTCCAGTTAGAAGTGTCACCAGGAAAGATTTGCCTCACTCTAACGTGACTCCAACCAAACCTGTTCTTCAGGATAGCCCCTCACTATCACAGAACAGTGATATTGAGGAGAGGCAAGGAGGTAAAAGTGGACAAACTCAAGCAGACGAGATGAAGAACAGCAGCGAAATGGTGACCAAGAGGGAGAGTGCTGGTTCCCAGGAGGAGAGCCTAAATGAGGAGGTGAGATTAGAAACTGAAATTGTTACATATCTGAAGTAATTGTCAGATGGTTGTTGTCTGGTAATTACATTATTATGTAGGTGCAGAATGTAAGAAATCATGACAAGTAATGATAAAATGATATTAAGGAACTTTGTTCGGAATAAATACTAATGTATAGGTATAAAGAGAATATCTTCCACAATTTTGTTTAAAAGTTTTTCTTTTTTGTTAATCGAGAATCTGATTGGCCTGATTGTGCTGAACATGCACCCGAAACTGGGTTTACTGGGTTGTGGTGACTTGTAATGATGTTTCATTAATGAGGTTAATTATAATAGCTGTTATTGTTTCAAAAATCCTTATTACGAACCAGCGGAGGTATGGATTAGCTAAATTTGGTGTCAATAGTGTTTTTCAGTGAACCCATTGTTTGTTTATGCAGTAAAGTTTTGGGGTTGGCTTTTTACAGACTCTCCACTTTCTCAGTCACTTACGCTTTGGGAACAATGAGCGATTAAAGCAAATAACGAAAAAAACAGCTTTGTTGCTTGTTACTTACATTAAACAGATTAAAATGAGCTCTCTTTTGTTTTTTAAGTTTGTTTGTGCAACATACGTAAGATGTGCGCTGCTAGCAAACATCCATTTATCAGATGAGTGGATTTAAGAATTTCTCATAACAGGTCAGACCGGATCCTGGCTTGCAGTGCACCAGTACCCGAGTGTTCTAGCAGTTCATCCTTCCACATCAGATTTTGCTACCATAACACTAAAACATTGTTACAACCCTCTGCACAGAAGAAAATTACAGTTTTTTTGGGTTGAAGCCTGTTGTGGTACAATTCTGGTACAAATTTGTGGTACAAATGCAATGCCACATTTTTAAATATATATAATACCAAAAAATCCTCCCTCAAATTACACAAAGTCCAGAGCTGTTTCCATATTTTTAGCTCTAAAATTGCTCTCAATGTTCTCTGTTTTTTTTTTACCTTCATAGATTCATAAGTCTTCTCTCTTCACCCAGTAACCTCAGTCAGAAATGTAATGTGTTTTGTTCTTCAGGTCTATGACACCCCACCTACTAATAGATGGCAGCAGGCCGTGTCTGCCATGCCTTCTGAGGAGGAGGATGGGATCTACAACACCCCGCGTGCAGTATCCATAAGCAGCGAGCAGGCTTCCGAGGTAAGAAATCAAGCACAAAACATGGAGGCAAAAATGAGGATGTTGCTTTTTTACTACAGTAGTGTCAATGTTGAAGCCATCTGAATTGTAGTAAAATTAAAACGGATCAGAATGTCTTTCAACGGATCAGTTTTTTTAAGAGATATTATGTTTTGAAGTAATCAAAGATGTTCAAAGGATTTAAGCTTTTGTTTACTTTTTTATATCTGAAACCATCACTGCACTGTAAAATAAATCTGTAAAAACCCAGGACAAACGCTGTGTTCATTTTATGAAATCAATTCATCTTCATGATTGACATGGTTTTATCCATGTTATGAAACTTGAGGTGCAATCTGGGTAGAGAAATTTTGCACTTATTTTCTAAAATTCATGGTCTGGAGTTTGAATCTCACCCAAGACAATGCTTTTCATATTAAATTTAAAGACATTCCTGTTTTAAAATGGAGTGATTTAAAGAGATGGATGTTTTTACTGGGTCTTAAAAAGTATAAAATTCAAAAGCCCAAATTTTAGGTCTTAAGAAGTCTTAAATTCACTGTTATAGGTCTTAAATAACTTTTCACATATCTTAATTATCTAAGGTCCAAGTAAAGATAATTTGATCTGGGTTTTTTTTTGTTTGTTTGTTTCTTGGGGTTGCCAGAGTTTGAGAAAATGCTTCCTAAATGCTAATACTTTTTTAAAGCTGATGGTTAGGTTCACCATAGCCTGAGAAGACACAAAATCTTGAAATTTATTGTTAAGGTTGTCAGATATTGACAAATCTCTCATTTAAAAAATCTAAACGTGATTGAATGGGTTGCCATAGATTAAGAAAATGTGCAGAATAGCTCAAACGCATAAAAGTGATTGTTGGGGTTGACGGAGATCTAGAAAATTATCCTAAATGTTAAAATAAAAATGTATAAATGACAGCTGGGGTTGCCAGAGTTTGAAAAATTGGTCATAAATTTGCAACTTTAAAAAAGGTAGGGTTGCCAGAGTTTGAGAAAACCTTTGTAAATACTCAAAAAAGTGAGGGTTATGGTTTAAAACAATGTATTTAAACCATACTGTTTGATATATGAAAAGGTGTTGTATTTGTTGTTGTTATGAAATAGGTCTTACATTTGATTCTAAACGGACTTAAAAGGTCAACCCTGACTTCAGAAACCCTGTTTTAACAAAAAAAAAAAAAAAAGTGCCTCGAGAGCATTCTTTTCAATATATGCATCTGTTAACAGTGTATTCTGTTTCAAATATATTCACATAGTTTCCAAATCTGTGCTTGCATGTCACATTGAAACCACATTTTCTAGCAGTCGCATACTATTTGTAATGTAAAGAAACTCAGCAAAACATCTGATTTGTTAAAAAAGTCTGAATTGAGCCTCAAGACCTGCAGTCTGGGCGTAACCATAAACACATTAACCGTATAAACTATAAGCGTACTGATTGTGATGTCACTTTTCGGTTTTGGAGACTCACAGTTGGTGTGGCCAGCTGGTTCTTAACTGGAAGCGCTGGTGAAAGGCTGCCACTCAACTAGTAGAGTAATGTACATACAAAGGGAATCACAGGAAAGACAGAATTACAAACACACATCGATTTAATGTTCACATGGAGCTAAACAAAACAGTGGAACACTAAATATAATAACCAACAACATACGGCAGGAATAAAACACCACAGGGATAAAACACACCTGCTAATGATGGGATTAGGAACAGGTGTGGGGCTAATTAGTTAGGCAAACCAGCTGACGGGAATCAAGTGTAACAGAATTTCAACACATAGACAGCTTCCTTTATTTAAATTAATAATAAATTGAGGTTTCAGTTGTCTTGCATTTTTAAATTTACAGTAAAACCAGCTAAAGTGTTTCCATAACATTTTAAATTTTTAGAAGCAATATTATGAATGTGAAATTATGAAAATTCCCTCATCAGTATTTTTTTGCAATAAAGACAAGAAATTATTTTTTTCGTGTCTAGCCTATCCCTATAATTCAAGTTGTAGTCTGATTTTTTGACACAACTTTGGACACTACTCATTAATAAAGTAATGACACTTTTCAATGAAGCAGCAAATTATATTTGGTGGTATCATAAATTTTGGGGGGAGTTAAAACATGTGTAAAGTCTTTTCATTTTATTCAAGATTTTTCTATACAAGAATCAGCTGTAAAACATCATAGATTAGCAGTAGTTATTCTATCCCTCCTATTCTCAAGCTTTCTCAATCCTCCACCGTTCTTCGGTGTTTAAAACCGCACCTTTTCTCTGCCATGAGCTAATCTCCCTCTTTTCGCTTCTCTTGTTCCCACAAGTCACAGCTGCCTGACTAGTTTAGCAGATCAGTGAGATCAGACCCATGTGGCTCAGATCTCTGTTCAGCCCTCCACCCTTCCTAGTTTTTTCCTAATTGTACCTTTTAAATCTGCAGAAGTCCATTTTTATTAGAACCACCAATAAATGCAATTACAAACAGTCAATGGAAAACATATAACACTACACCATTTTTAAGAGTTATAGATATGAACAACACTGAATTATTTCTACGTTTGACTCATTCTGTTATTTCTCCTAGCAATAATAAGTGCTTTTAATGTTTTGGAAGCTGCTCAGACGTTTTCCTGATGATTGCAGTTTTAGAATAGCATTAGACCAGTGCCATGTTTTCCTAACACTACCAGAATAGTTAAAATTTGTAATTATTTTCTTGACTTTTCTTTAGCTTGATTATGGTGTTCAATCCTTTTTATTTATTATTCTCAGCTTAGGTTAAGTAAGTCGAGTCTGCCCTACGTTCTAAGCGTTTGAATCACTTAACACTTGGTCAGAAGACTCCTGGGTTAAAATTCATGTCGTGATAATTTCCACTGTCCAGACGGTATCGGTATTTTATCGCGCTATGAAGGATAAAAAATTGGACATCACATTTTAGTAGACCTTAATAACATTAGAGGCAAAATTTGCATTTTAACCTTATTTAATGTGCGAGATTAGACAGAGGACTGTTTTTGCCACTGTTAAATATGACATTTTTGTTCATTTCTACTGGGTTTAATTGCTGACGTTTCACCTCAAACTGCACTCGTTGATTAATTCTGAGGTGTTCTCATGTAGATTAGTTGTGAAGTCTGCTACCTAGAGCTTGCTAGAATATTGTCACTTATTTCTTTCTTATTTATTTATTTGAATCAAAGTATATTCCATAAAGCTAATGCTGTCATTTGTTGTGTATTTCAGATTTATGATGTTCCCACCCTGGCCTTGAACTGCTCAGAGCACCAGCAACAAAGCTACAGCACTCCAGGATCGGCTGCAGTGACTGGAGATGTGGAGGATGAGGATGTGTACAGTGTTCCCAGTCTCCTTGGTTTACCAGTAGAGGGAAGTGAGGTGTCAGGATTAGTTGTAGAAACTTCTGTGAGCAGTCGTACCAATTCAATCTCTAGTTTGAGAAAGCAAGACACCTCGGAAGATGTGTCAGAACCTGATGGAGGCATCTACGACATGCCAGCTCTTACTCTGGAAATCCCAACACGACGTTTGTCGGTTTCAAGCACAGGCTCAGGGGATGTTCAGTGGAAAATGTCACTCTCTGGGCTTGTCCAGTCGGCTTTAGGCTCTGCCTCAATCACCACCACCCCCTCCCGGGACCTCGCCTCTGCATTGGCGGAGATCCTTTCCACCTGGAAAGCTGGGCATGTTGGGGATGTTCCAGTAGTTCTCCAGCAGGCTTGGTCTCATCTTTCAGACCTTCTTCCTGCCCTCACCGTGTGTGGTGCTGCACCTCCAGGGGATGGACTTCTTACCATGGTCCAATGCGCTCTTGAAGACTCTGCCTCAATTCTGCAGAGCCAACCGCGACCTCGTCTACCATCCCAAGAATCTCTGTCTCGGAGGCCCTTACCTGCTTTGCCGATTGCCGAGGTCAAGCCGATCACAGGGGATATGGGCTCACGGAAGGGTAGCTGGATCCAGGAACGACCACTGCCTCTTCCACCACCCGCTGCTTTCCCATTACCTCCAGTACCTGTTTGCTTAGCTCCCGCCGTGGGAAGGACGGAAGACGAGGAACTAGGGAATGAGTATGCTGGAATTGGCCTGACTCCTACGCCACTGCCTTCATACCCTGTAGGTGATAGTGTGGGATACGTCAAACTGCAGGTTAGATGCCTGTTTTATGAAGCATGCATGAACAGAGTTCCACTTTTATTTCTCTCACTTAGCCCTACCCCTTCACCTTTTGCTTACCCACACCCCTGACTTTTGAAATCATTCAAGTGTTTAGTTGTAGAAAAAAAATATCTAAACCTAAGATTGGGACACTGATAAGAAGAAATGTCATTGCTAGATGCGAAGTAACCAGCTTTATTGCCAGCTGCGACATAACACAAGGGTCAGATGTTCAACTTTAACAAACTTATTTAGAATTTTGGAGAGATTTTGGGATACATCTACATGCATGCAAGATAAGATTTAACCTAAATGATGCTAAGAGTTTTAAATGTTCATGCTTTTCCTTGTCATAGTATCTAAATGTGTGTTCACACCAAAAAAGGAAGTTGCATGTTTTGCAAGCGATTAAGTCGATTTGAAGATGTGATCTTGAAGCTATGCAGAGAAGCAGCTATGGTAGTTCAAATATTTGGATGTTCACACCAAAAAAATAAAGTGAATTGAGCTTTTCTAGCATCCACCCAAAAGTCTTCTTTGCATTTAACTGTTCTTGGAGATTACACTGCTTAACGTTGCATATTTTCGCATTATGTATAAATTAAATTTAAAATATTTACTGTATGAGTTGGCCTTCTGTAACATCAGCTTTGCTTTAAAACAGAGCTTGTGCTATTATGACAAAAGCACAACTGAATACAACCAGTCCCTTGAAGCTCCTTTGAAGGAGGGATTTATTTTCTGTTCTCCGGGTGACTAATGTTACTCAAGAGCTCTGAGAACAGAGAAGATGTCAGGCTCCTTCATAATGTACTCACAGAGAGACCAATTTTACAGTTCATCTAGTTTTCTTTATATTTGGCGTCCAGATGTGAGCATTTGGCAGATTCTTCAGCTCATCAGTTTTTTCATTGTTTTTGAAATGCCATCGATAGAGTGTTACAATTGACACTGCATTAGTAAAACACAACGTTACCTACTGGATATTTAGGGCAGCTTCAAACACTCCTTAGAGAACTCATACTGCCCCTTGCTATACAGACTAGTTTGTTGGAGCACAAAATTGATGAGTAAATGACAATGAGCAGAATGTTTGGAGGTTAATTATCCAAATGATCAAATTTTATGATGGCTTGTCGTGAATTGTGTGAAAATGGTCTAAAGTGGTCTGTATGAAAATGCTTAATTATCTGGTTTGTCTCTCCGAATTAGGGGAAACCTGAGCCTTCACCGGACACTCATATAGAGCATGGTTCTTCACAGCTCATCACCACAACTGATAATAAAGTAAGTAGTTTTTTTGCCATTATCCTTACAAGCACAGATATAAAAGAGATTTGGTTAGTTTCCAATTGAAGGTAAAACGTTTTTGTTCAAGCAAAAAATGTTCAAAAACTAAATATTTAAACAAACTCAATCTTTAAATTGAACAGAAGTAATTTACAGTCAAGAAGTCAATCTTTTCCTCTATTGAAAAAAGCTTTGAAAGGTGTTCTCTGGTATTTTAAGAGGGTCTTCAACTTGTACCTTTATAATCGATGTTTTGTGTTTAGATGAATAAAGGTGTTTCTCTTTGTATCTCCAGTTGAGTCCTTCGCCACCCGTCTCTATGTCTCTGGAGGATTCCGAGCTGCTCTCGTTCTACTCCTCTCAAAGTCTCTCTCATCTCTCTTGCCTTGCTGATGCCATCGACTCGCTCTTCACGAGTGTCCAAGGGAATCAACCTCCCAGAGTCTTTGTGTCCAGGGGCAAAAGTCTCATCGTGACTGCACACAAGCTAGTCTTTATTGGAGATACACTTGCACGGCTTCTCGGTTCTTCAGACCTCAGAGCAAAGGTTTGAAGCTTCTGATTTTGTTTAAAAATACCAAACTAATATATTGTTTTAATACATAATTACTTAGTTAATTAAATTATGTTAGTCACTTAATCTTGTGTCATTCCATACTCATGAATACATGAGTTTATTAATGTTTAATTAATGTTCAATTATTTATTTATGTTTTATTCTCTCAATCAAACATCCTTCAACACAAACATTTCTGGACATTAATTCTATTGATATTCAGGGGCTTAAAACTTTTTAACAACCTAATGTGCCATTAAAATAAAAAAGAGAATGCATTTACATGCACTTCAATAAAGTGGTTATGCTCAATAAGCTACTTTCTCTGATGTCAAAGTGAACGAGGAAAACGGCTTTCGGTAGTTGAGGTACTGCCATAAATTAAGGTCATTTTTTTGCCCAATAACTGGTTTCTCCAGCATGAAAACCCGGATTTTCGATTTTTCTGTCTGTGCATCTGGTCTGTGGTCTGGTTTGCTGATGTCCAATGTGGCCAGGAAGTACGTGTCTCAAACGGAAGTAAGAGAAGAATAGTAGAAAGGAAAATGGCTTTGTTGAGTTAAAAACTGCCACAGATTCATGAGGTTAAGGATAATCATCAAAAGAAAGATGCATTCGCAGGTATTGTAGGCAAAGAATTAGGTTAAACAATACCGTTCGTGCACGTTGTTTCTGATATGATGCTGTTTTTCTTGTGACGTCACTTCCTATGAGAAATCAGGGAACGTTTGAGTCTCCTCTATGCATGGGTTTTTGCAAAACCGGTTTGTGGATTGGCACGTAAACACACAAAAACAGTTTGTTGAGTAACTGGCTTATTGAGCATAACCCGTTTATTGAACTGCGTGTAAACAGTAAACGCACTCAGAGTTTGTGTTCTACTGCACATCAGTTGCACCACAGAACCTGTAATAACAGCTCCTCCTACTCATGGATTGAAGATTGTATCTTCACATTAACTCAGTGCTTCTCAAATAGTGGGGTGCACAAAGCTTCGGTTTGACCTCGTGGAACATGCTTTTTTATTTTTCTATGTTGGATTTTTTTTACTGTTATAGAATAAAGCGCAATACCCCTCCACTACATTTGGAGTGTGCACAGGGAGCATTCGCTCGGTGGTGTAAGGGTTTTGTTTGCACTGAGCATGCGCGCTTTGCACACAGTACAGATTATGAGTATAGACACGAAGTGTAGCAGACCCTCAAGTGACATCATGAAAAAATATTTAAAATATTTATACGTCAATAAGTATACAGTGTTATGCAGAGGTCTACTTATAACAATTTTATAGACAAATTATACTATTTATAGTCATGTGGGGGGGAAGGGGTTCTTCTTCCTAGGGGTGCATGACAGAAAATATTTGAGAAGCCGTGCATTAACTTAACATGTAAATCACTCACAAACCATAAATCTTCCATCTTCTCTGTAAACTTGGAGTCAAAAGTCAACCGTTCCATTCGGTGAGTATTTTAGATTTAATCCATCCCCCGGATTGATTTGAGTCATTATAGAGTGGTTTTGTACATTTGCAAATAATTTCACAATTTCTGTTTTACTTCCAACATTTAATTGTTTGCCTGTACCTTGAAGAGCGAGCATCATTGAGAACTCTGGATGAGCCAGCTGATAGTAAACATGTTGTCAGCTCAGGATTTAGCAATGCAGTTGGAAGCAGGTGACACTGTTTAAAGTTCCTCACAAACAAACACTTTCTGTCTTCTCAGGTCACAACCTCCAGTGGACGCCTCTGCCAGGCTCTCAAAGCCGTTGTCGTGGCAACAAAGGGTGCCGCCCAGAATTATCCCTCAGTCCCTGCAACTCAAGAAATGGTGGACCGAGTGGCTGACCTCTCCCAGCATGCAGCTGGCTTCTCTGGGCTTTTGCAGCGATTGGCTGAGATATCCTAATCTTATCTGTTGGGAGTTTACCATTTTTTATACAGCAGATTGCCTTTCCTGTTATAGATTATTTCCTATTTTACACGTGTGTCTGAACAAATTGGATTCTGTAAGGTTGAATTAATTCAGCTGTGATTGTTTTGAAGTGCATCTGCTTGCTTGTGTAGGTTTTGCCTCTAGGATTTGGTTCTGTTTTATGTTTCATGGTGCCAAGCACACTTAAACATTTATTTATGGATGTTTCGTTTGCAAATTTTTGCAACCTCAGGCACATCTTAATAGCTTTATTTTATCCCCTTAACTAATCCGTACTTAAGGGTGCTCTTGTGAAATCGTCTTCTATTCGGTTGATTTATTAATGTGAAGTGGCCTTGGTGTTATAGAGATTTAAGTGAGTAATTTCACAACCCAGGAGTATTTTGGTAGTGGTTCGAGATGTAACCAAAACAGAAAAAGCTAAACTAGTTTCAGGCATTGACTAGGAATGAATGTTCAATTATTTAAATGGATGGGGCAAAATGGTACTTGTCGAGTGAGTGATTTGATAACTTATTGAACTTTAGTTGAGAGACTTTTCCCACAGTGATAAACCTGTCTGTCACCTATTTTCACACTCTTTGTTGCTTTTCACCTCTTTCTAACACTCAAAACAGCCTTGATTTATCTTCTTATTGCGTAGGCAGCTTAAAGTTGATGCTGTTTAGGCAACAACTCCTGCACTGTAAAACATTACAGGGTTTTATTTTTAAAAGGCTATGCATTTCTGAAAACAGCAATATATATCCACAAGCTTCCAAGGTAAAGTAAGAAGCTGCTGTGTTTACAGAAATTCATAACGATTCTGTGCAAAGAGCTTATACAAGATTACTCATGCTCCAGTTTCGGTCTACAAAAACAAGTCAATGTCATAACCAGTCTCTAATGTTTATAAAACACACTTTAAAAGTGAGTTTTGCTCAGTTTCAGCTAGGTCCTCCAACTCTTCTATGTTTAGCCAAACTTATCAAGGATCTCATATTTACCAGGAGTCTAAGGCTATTTTATTTATTCTTTTTTGACTGGTTCAATTAATATTAAAAACGGTTACTTGGATTTGAACAATTTACATCAAAATTATCTTTGTTTCTGCCTTCAAAAAGTGGCCTTTTTTGTTTGTACATAGTTTAGTCCTTTCACAATTGAGTCAGTGGAGATGAGTGGAAACTAAAACCATAAAGATTAGGTTATAAAGTGGATTTGTTTGGTTCGTTGTTGTTTGGTCAAAGGGACATCTGGTGGATTTTATCAGTATTACGGCAACAAGTCATTTTTCACGTAAAAAAAATTTCTGGTATCAGCCTTCTGTACAGTTACATTTGTCTACATCTAACTCTGTACGCATCCAACAAGCATATATTTTCTCTCAGTCACATTGTTTTAAATACAAATAGGTTTTATTTCCATACAAAGTTTTATATTTATTTGATCTGTTGATCTTTTTGCATGGCTTTAAGTTTTTATGTATGCAAATGTCTCCAGGGATGTGTCATGCCACTTTGCTTTTCATTATCTTAACACTGCTTAAAGAATGTGATAGTTTTCTGTCCTGAATGTACTTTTGACATGCAAATTGTGCTTCTTTTCACTTGTTTATTTCGACAATTTGTTTGTAAGACCATTTCAACAGGTACTTTGCATATAGGGAGTCTTTGGTATGTGTCAAATGGTGATTTTCTTACAATACAGTTTTGTTACAGAACTCGGATGCCTGGTTGTTGTTATTTTAGTTGTGTTTTCATGTTTTTTAATCATGTTTTGCCACTAGTTATGCTATTTTACTATGCTAACGTTAATATTTTCGCCTAATATGGCATGATCACACCCCAAATTATGCCATTGTATAACTAGCATTGAAAGGTTTTAAGATTTAGTTAAATAAACACATATTCTCATTCACATAAAGATAACGTAATAACTTTTAGGGTTCTGAAGGTCATAGAGGTCATTCGATGAAGGACTGTTAACCGTTGATAAACCGTCTATAAAATGTTATTGTTGTTTGTTTAAACCGTACATAGTTTTTTATTAACATGTTATTCGTTAAATTAGCTACAATTCTCTATCTCTTTCCGTGTTTTCCTCTCTGGCTCTCTCTTCCGGAGATCAACGAGCAGTGACGCAGAAGTTTGAGGCGCTCGAGTGAAGCAAAATGGCGGAGCTCGATGATGTTACGCTAGACGGTAAACCGCTTCATTCGCTTCGTGTTGCGGATTTAAAAACTGCACTGGAGCAGAGAGGACTCGCTAAAAGCGGGCAGAAAAATGCACTTATCAAACGACTGAAAGGGGTGAGTTTGCTCACAAAGTGATCCTTTTAAACCGTCCGCTAGCTGTCAAGTTGAGCAGGAGTCTAGACCCGACAGACAGGCCAAGTATCGAGAGCGGGAATGTTTTTCATGAGCATTCGTGCGGTTTATATGTCACAACACAGCTGTAACATCGCCCCACATGCAGCTTAGACTTTTAATAGCTGCAAACTATTCGTACTTTTTATTTGCAACGTTAATTAATCTGCGGGTGCACAGCACGCATTGGTCACCGAGTTGACGTCGAGTGTAAGTAACGCGAGCGCGCGCTTGTCACTGCTCTTGACAGTTGACAACATTTCCCCATATTGTAAAAAAAAACGTCACATTCACAAAGTTACATGTTTTGTCTAAACGTAAAAGCAATAATGGGCTCTTTTAATAAGTTTAGAGACATACCAGAGGCTATTTAATGCAATATGGTGATATCACAACCAAAGTAGCTTAACGGAAATGTGTCACAGTTAAGAGGGTCCGGTGTATTTCGTGAAATATTCACAACCCTTACAAGTTTGGCAGTAGTTTTACGGTTTATAGTTGATCATATTGGATCGGCAACTTAAACATCTTGTTGTAAGTGGCGTAACTTGTGTTTTTAACAAATATGATGTTTGTTAATTATTAATGGTGTACAATTTCCTTAAGGCACTATGAAGATGTATTTCAACTCTATTTAAAACACGTGATGTTACCTTCCACAAAGACCAGTATCGTTCAAATCCTGTACAGTGATGTGTAAACGTTTGGGTACGCGCATGCGCACAAAGCTTTAAGGTAGGAAAACACCTCTTTTTCACACTCGTTTAATTTGATTAAATGGGGTTCTGGTGTTTCAGTGTTTCTGCCCCCATTTTAAACCAGCGATTATCTTAACGACCGGTAACTTGTCAGATTGAGTGAGCTATTCATGATACATGAGCGAGTTTTGCTAATATACATATGAAAGGCTGGTGGTTGCTTCCCCTGATAAAAACCTTAGTTCAGTGACACCTCTATCAGAAGCTTACAGTCACGTATACAATGCTGTGCTCCTCGGGTAAGTGCTCTCTGGCTTGGTTTGTTTCCCAAGGAAATGCTCCTGGTTCGAATTTTGCAGAGTTCAATTGAAACCTTTCACTTGTTTTATCCTGCTAAAACGTTGTGTGTATGCTCAATCTGAGAGTTTTTGTTCTGTTTTTCAAGGCACTTATGTTGGAGAATCTCCAACGGTCTTCGGCTTATCAGAGTGGTCGTCAGCCCAACTCTCAGGTACTAAACCATTGGGTAACAGTTACATTAAGAAAGTGGGTTCATTAGGGTGGTATGTGCCCTTTATTAAAACGTTGCTATTATGCTAATGTACAGGGTGATTCAAAAAGAATGGCACAACTTTGAAAATCTGTATTTAATCAACGAAACAGAACCTTGGGAATCACTATGAAGATTACATCAACTTCAGAGCTTCCTTTAATCGATGACAGATAGAGCTTAGCACATTTTTCCTTCGTTCTCCGTTTTCAAAGTCATGCTATCCTTTTTTTAATCACCCTCTATTTGTGTATCTTGAGAAGTGTTTTATAAATTCTATCCTATGAATGTGTCTTGCTTTGTCACTTTTCTCATGCACAAAATCCCATAAATCCATGGTGCTTTTTGTGTTGCATGATGAAGTATGGTTATTTAACTGTTGTTTAACCTCGCCCCATAAAACCATTTGTTAAGAGCTGCAACATAAACCGGTAGACAGATCAAAGGGTGGCAAAATATTTGAAACTTCAGATATGTATAACAAAGGAATGAACCTAACACAAATCTAGATGAGGGGTCTCAACCATTAGCTGGATATAACATGGACACATGAGTGATCGTGACATCTCCCATAGGGTTCTGGCAAAGTCAAACGAAGCTCAGAAATGGGTGTAGCTGGTACTCGAAAACGCGTCCTCAGAGGCGGGACATAGTCTTAGTGAAGGCATTTGATTGGCTACAAAGTTTAAATGTTATATATCTTAAACAAACCAATTGAAAAAGAATGTGTATCGATACAGGGTTTGAACAAAAACCGACTGGGTCCACAGCCCTTGATTGAGTTTGATACCCCTGGTCTAGGATAGTTTAACAGAATAGCACAATCAAGGTAAACACCCATATATTAACAAAAGAAAAGCAAATGAGTCACTCCAGAAACTAACAGGTATGGAAAAAATCTCCTCTGAAACTGTACCACAGATTTGTATCTTTTGTGTGGGGGAGGAATTTTTGATCCACATTAGGCTTCACCCAATAAAACTGTGCTACCCCACTGTACTGTTAGTGTGAAGTGGGATAATTTCATAATGGGTTTCACCCTGTAAAACTTTGCTACCCATCTGTACTGTTAGTGGGGTAGGATCAACTCATGGTGGTGTTCTCCCTATAAAACTCTACTACATGTCTGTACTGTTAGTGTGAGGTATGATTAGTTCATGATAGGTTTCACCCTATAAAAAGCTGCTACACGTCTGTACTGTTAGAATAAGGTAGGATAATTCCGAAAAAACGTAAAACGTAGGATAATTTCATGATCGGTTTCAGTTTATAATTATGTGCTACTCTTCTGTACAGTTAGCATGCAATAGGACGCACCCCTTAACACTCTGCTAACCTTTTCTTTACTGTTAGTGTGGAGTAGACCTTTTTAATAAGCTTGGATATACTTAAAACATTAAAAACAATATTTTTTTAGGTAAACTGCCCTCAAAGCATCAGATTAGAATTTGAACCTTCATTTGTTATCTGTAACAGATATTGCATGTTTTAGTCATGTTCGTTTTCCTGAGTGGTTTAATATTTTTTTGTTGTAAATGAGATGTTCCTGACCGAAGCGTACACTCTCTGTATCTCAGATGGGGGAGGAGATGAGTCAGAACAGCTTCATAAAGCAGTACCTGGCCAAACAGCAAGAGCTCCTCCGGCAGAGACTGGAGAGGGAAGCCCGGGAGGCCACCGAGGCAGATGGTAAGCAGACCGATACATGCATCTACACACAGGTTAAGACACAGACGTGCAGCCACCATCTGTGCAGACATTCTCTGCAGGCATTGATGCAAAACGTAGTTAGATCTTTCAGTGATGAGCCAGCCATGCTAATACTGATGCACCAGAGTATTCTGGGTGTAAGTGAGTTCAACTTAACTTCTCACACTTGCAGTGTGCTCTGAGGAAAACTGTTTTGCTAGATTCTGTTTGATTTTACATGTTTAGGTTTTATTTTTTAGACAAAAATGGTTTTAGACAAAAAAAAACAGATATTTGAAACTTTTGCAAAATGTTGTTTTCAGAGTCACAGAAATCCTGTGAAGAGCCAGAGGAAGATGAAGATACGGCAACAAATGAGGACTCTTCTTTTCTGTCTGATAAAGTAAGTAGAGACAGAGGTTTGAGTAAAGAAAAAGGAAAATAAAAGCTTTTAGTCTAGTTTTATTCTTTATAAATTAATATTTAGTCTATTAAAATTAGCTTTATTACAATACATCTTTTTTAAATATTATAAGTTGTGTATTTACATTTATTTCGTGAATTAATGCTCCTTTTCACATGGTGAGATTGTTGATAAGTATTTAATTAATGAATAAAATGGAACTTATGTATGATCCAAGGATCATGCAAAATAAAGGAACACAAAATAGACATCACAAGGTATGTGTCTGTGGTATCGGCATTTATGAGTACTGATTATCGGTATCTGTGCATCACTAATCAAAACACTAGTTTTGCTTTGTAATGTTCGCTAAAGATTTTATTTCTATAGATTTAAGAGCATTTTTTATACATGTTCCAGCTATATTTTAATTGACTATTCATGTAGTGCTTGGTGTATATTATGTAATATTTTTGGACTTAACATTATATAAGGGAGTTCACTGTGGGTAAAATTAAGTGTACTATAGATAAAAACATTTTATGTGTAATTTGTCCTTCATTTGAATGTTATCGTTATTATCATTATTTTTTTTGCTTAAAATTTAAAAGCTGTATGCATGTACCATATACTGGGGGAAACGTAAGCATATTGGGGATCTTTGACAGGTCATATTTGTTATTTAGTTGCCTTTTTATAAAAAAAATATGTAGAGGGACTATTGTGCTCATGTTGTGTTTCCAGTGATGAGCCAGCCATGCTAATACTGATACACCAGAGTTTTCTGGGTGTAAATGAGTTCAACTCAACTTCTCACACATACAGTGTGCTCTGAGGAAAACATGAGGCTGTCTTAACACTCAAATATGTCAGATCAAAGAAAGATTTTTTTTTTTTTTTTCATGTTTTCCAGCATCACATCATGCACTCTCGTCTGAGTGTAAGAGGGTTGCCTCATGATCCTGGGTTAACGGGATCTCAAAACTTAGATCCAGGTCCTGCGCACATCTCCCAAGATTCGTCTGATGCCAAAGCAGAGAGAATCTGGCATCCCTCTTTTCCCTCTGGCCATGAGGAGATCCCTACATCCTCACCTCCCAGAGCAGTCGCCTCATTGTCTGTGCGTGTGGTTGGACAACCAGAACGTCAAGGGCTGCCAATGATGATGCCCCGGACTCAAGAAAAAGAAGGAACAGCACCGGTTGAAGCAGGCCCCACCCATTCATTGCTTAATCTCAGTCGTTCTGCAAAGCCAGCAGCTGGAACTCAAGCTGATAGTGAGGAGGAGGATGAAGAAGATGACAGTGATGATGATGAAGACGAATGGGGTCCTTCCTCATGCGTAAAAAAGAATGTCCCGCATCCAGCACCATCTCTTCCAGCAGCAATACCACAACGATCCCGACGAAAGCTGCAGCCTCCTCAGCACATCCCACCTCAACCTCAGGCTGTCCATCAGCCTCCTCTGCAGCTCCGTCAGCCCACTCCTCCCCCGTCTCCTCCTCCAGAGCTCTCGTTTCCGTTACCAGATACTCCCAAGCAAAGTCCGCATGAGCTGGATGAGGCAGCGCCAGCACTTCCATCACTCGATCGACAGGAGTCTAGCTCCAGCTCTCGATCCAGCAGCCCAGAACCCCCATCTACACGCAGGCCTGGCCCACTCAGTCTGCTGGTTCGTAAAATGGAGTCTGAGGGTGTGTTTAGAGGCCCTCCGAAGGTTGTGGGAGAGGTCAAAGGGGAAATGGAAGTTGAAGAGCAGGCCTCTGCTAAGCAGCTGCATCTTTTGAATCCTATGGTGTCTCCTACTCAAAGCTCCAAAAAAGAGAGAGAAGGGCTAAAAAGAAATGAGAAGAAAGATAAAGTTGATGAAACATCTCTTTCAACTCTTTCATCAAGAAGAATTTTCTCACAGGTCCCACCACCCGAATCGCTTCAGGTTTCATTCATCTCCTCAGTTCACAATCACTCTGAAGATGTCCCTGTAGAAAGCAAGGCATCTACAAACACTGATTCCAAACACAAGGAGGACAGAGAGCTGAAGCTCTTGAAGAAACAGGCCGCCGAAGAGCAAGGAGAAGAAAGCAAGGAGAAGGGCGTCCTAAAATCTTCCCACATTTCAACCGAAGAGGAAAAAAATCAAGCCTCAATGAGAAAAGCTACTCCTACAAAGCGCTCAAGATCAACTTCGTCGTCTTCCGATGAGGATTCGGAAAGCTCATCTTCTCAGTCTTCCAGCTCTCCTTCTCATGATAAGTCCAGAAGAAACAGCCAAAAGAAGGTTTGTGTTTAGTTTATCTTTGTTAGGTTTCTGTTGGTCTGCCTTTGTTGTTTTCTGCTGATGAGCCAGCCATGCTAATACTGATATACCAGTCTGACTGTGTCTTTCTGGGTGTAAGTGAGTTCAACTCAAATTCTCACACATGCAGTGTGATCTGAAGACAAACACAAAGCAAATTAGTTTGAGGAAACATTAAGGCACCGTATAATTACTTTTATTCATATTCAGTAATGAACCTGTTTCTCTACGCATGCCAGGATATTGAAGAGAAAAGAAGAAAGAATGTTGAAGAAGAAGGGAAGCGTCAGTCATCCAGGTCAGTAAAATTCTCTCAACAGCTTCTTTGCATTGTAAATGAAAGTCCATAACAATTGGAACTGATTGGTGGACTTGTAGCTCTATTTGCATTGTTACTGTTGACTTTAATTTCAGAGAGAACCATTTAGACTAAATTCCTTCTCTTACCGTTGGCCCTAGCCCTTAGTGATTTGCAAAATGTTATGATTTGGGACACCACAGTGAAGTTGTTATACACAAAAAAAGTAATAGATGAGTCTACTGTGTAATGGTAATGTTCATAGTCTTTAATATCATGCAATATTCATTAAAAAAAAACTAGTATTACCTAGTTATTGGCTGTTTCATATTCTTTTTGTATTACTCACCTGTATACATGAACCTATAAACATACATAACATAACATAAACCGCCTTTTTATTTCTGAAATTTTACAACTTACAATAATACCGTGTTTAACAATTTGTACTCTCCTTTACTGTGTAGCAAATCTGTTGTGTAATGTTACTGTTGAACTAGCGATTTCTTTTTTTGGGTAAAATATATTACTATTTCTCTCTTACCCTTAACCCTCCATTTTGCAAGTTCACATGAGGGGAAGTGGTGTCCCTAATCTTGACTGAACTACCAGCGGTTTATGTTAGGTCATAACTTCATAGGTAAATCTATACAGGTGAGTTAATATAAAAAGAATATGAAAAAGCCAAAAACTATAAATACTAGATATTTTAAAATGAGTAACGCATTTGTGTTCTGGTGGATAAGGAGATCGACTTGTGATTGGAAGGTCGCTCTTTCGAACCCCAGATCAACCGAGTTGAAGGTGGTGTGAGTGATGAAACACTTACTCTCCATCTTTCGGGTGTGTGTTCATGGTGTGTTTGTTCACTGCTGTGTGTGTACACTGGGATGGGTTACATGCAGAGCACAAATTCAGGGTATGGATCACTCCATATCTGGCCAACTGCTCACTTTCACATCACTAATAAATCCCTGGTCCTTGGCTCAATCTTTTATCACTGTTCACCTCTCTGAAATGTTTAGGAGTTGAACTTCCACAAAATTATTAAAATAATAATTGTACGGCTAAAGGGCTGTGGTAGGAAAATTGAACTGTTTATGTGAGGCAGTACGGTACAGTTCTGTTTAACTCAAATTTTGACTGTCAGATATCACTTAAACGTTATAAACAAGAGAGTTTTTTTATTTTAATTAAATATGTTTCAAGTCGGCTCTTTGTCTGGTTTCAAGGCAATGGTTTTCATGGCCATTGGTAGGTAGGTACCCACATATTAGATTTGATAATGATTTTGATGGTCACAATTTAAGATTTAAAGTCAACTATCGATTCGTCTTGTTTTCATTTTTGACTCGAGGTGCATACGCATGCTTAAATTCACATTGATAATACTCAGGAGTTAGTCGACCTTAACAGTGGCACTTGTCTTTAACATTAAATAATACTGTAATACCAACTGAAAGTCATGATGCTCTCTTAGCAATGAAATATATTTAAATTATAATGGTGCACATCACTTGTTTTAATGAAAACCAGATGTATTTACATTAACTAACTTTAAACATTTGTCGCAAGATATATCTTCTTTTTATATGTCAGATGGTCGGCTCCCTCCTTTTGTTCATTCAAATCAGTTTTTTTTTTTTACACATTTCGATTTTTCTGCTTAACTTGTAATAATCGATTCCCAATTGGCTATAGATGCATTGCAATGTATTGATTAATATTTTTTCCCACCCATATTGGGAAAAATGACTCACTGTTTTCTCGATTGCGCCCAAAGCTGTGTGGGCGGGGAAGGGTTGTTAGTGCTGTGGATGTTATCCATTCAAGTGCACAAAGTGGCCATCAAGCCACTTTCCTTCTTTTATTACATGTATTTTTTTTTTACTTTACTTAACAATGGACCCCACTTTACCATCTCTGAAGCTGTGTGAATGCTCACCCCCTGCTTGTGTGAGCTCTCTAAAAGTCATGAGCACAACCTATACTGTTTTCATGCATAGTTAACAATTACCTCATTTGCAAACATTCAATGTTTCTGAAAAGGAAATCCATTAAATGTAATGTTCTCCTAAAATCACTAGGTAACAACCAGATATCAGATGGTATGTTTTCCAAAATGTGCAAACAATTATTGAACTAGATTTTTTATTTGTGTCATGGGAACTCATGGTCATGGCATTGGCTTAAGTAAGGTGAACATGCTGCACAATACAGACAAGGTCATTTTTAAACTTTTTCAACATATTATTTACACAATCACTTTCATATAAAGGCAAATGTACTTTTTTTATTGACAGTGTTTCCACAGGATTTGAAAAAATCTAAAATTTAAAAGCCCAAATTTTCAGGCTTGAAGTGTCCAAAAAGATCTTGGTTATATATAATTTTTTTTAAATAGTTTAAAAAATCCTCATTAAACCTCAAGAATGCTCAAAATCTAAAAAGTGTTTGTTAGGGTTGCCAGATATTGACATAACTCATAAATGTTATGTATGTAAATGATTTCCCAGAGATTGAGAAAGCATGTACGAATGCTAAAAAGCTTAAAAGTGATTGTTGGGGTTGCCAGAGGTTGACACAATTCTCCTAAATGTTAAAACATTTTTTTTTTAATAATGGCTAGGGGTGCTAGAGTTTTGGTGAAAAAAAGCTCAACGTTTAAATTTGTAACCAAAAAAAAGAGAAAGAAAAAAATTTGTTAGGGCTGGCAGAGTATGAGAAAAGCTTTGTTAAAATCAATAACATAAACTGTTTCAAACTATTTTTTAGCTGTGTCAAACAATGTATTTGAATCATACTGTTCATTATGCTCTTAAATAGGTATTACATTTTATTCCTAATGTCTTAAAAAGTCAGAAACCTGCAGAAACCCACTTTTGATAGTCTATTAGTATAAAGGTTTATTAACATTGGTAGCACTTTCTTTAAAATATAATCAAGATAGAAACATCTGTAGAGTTTGGTGGCGCAGAGTTTGACAATACAGAGAAACTTTGAAAAACCCTACAGTGTTTTATTATTTTGAATTGTTTATAGTTAGTGTGATGTTGGGCAAATAATTTATTCAAAACAAACGAGACAGAAAAACTGCTGGCTGTCATTCAGGGTTAGCCGTCTCCTGCTATTTGGTCATTTTTACCCCCTTCTTGTGCTTTTTAAATCTAGTTTACTAACCTTGAGTCAGTTTTGTGCTAAGTTTATCTCAAAGAATAAAACTGCTAAAGACCACTTGCTCGAAACATCAAGAGGGCTGAGTTGTTACGTCATTTTTTGGTTTCTAAGATGTTGGTTGATGTTTTATTAAAGTTTTTTTTTTTATTAAAGACAATTGTGCATGTTAAACCCCTCTGAAAAATGTATGCTGAAACACAGCAATGGATTGGTGGATGGATGAATTGAAGACTTGTTTTAGTGTATTGTTTTAAATGCCTATGCTAAACTATTTCTTAAACCTTGTTCTTTCAAATGGAGTCTGTTACATGCAGCTATGGAGAGGAGCAGAAAATTTTATTAATAATTGTGAATATTGGCCTCCTTACAATTGAGTGAAATTTTGCAACGTATTTATTCTCAATCCCGCAATGCAAGGGAAATGTACAATTGGACATAATGGGATTTTTTTTCATGAATCCAACCTAAATGCAGTCACTATTTTGCTGGAGATGCTTTTATATTATTGGCAGAGTGTGTAATCATTAATGTGAAGATCTTACAGTTATATATGTTACATAATTTAATAAAATTAGATTTTTTTTTTATTATTTGAAAAGTGATATAATACTATATGGATATTATGTGATTTATTAAAATGATAATAAATAAGTGTAGGAATGGATGGACAAAAATAATGATAATCAATACTATTACTAATATAACATTAAAACCTACATTTTATAATCCCACTATGGCGTAATGCCAAACTAAAGATGTTCTTGCTGAATCAATCCTCTTCGATATGAAACGTGAGGATGGCTGTCTTTTTAATCAGGCGTTCTGCGTGACAGCCCTTCTACCGGCGTGGCCTTGGAGGAGGGGTCCTGCACGTACTTCTCACACTTCCCTCAGCGCTGCGCAACATGGCCGCTCTGTGAGCGCAGCCGTGACTACACAGACGCATTGCACATGAAAAAAACGCAGTTTTGCTGATCACACGCTGCTCAAATATCATCTTACCTTTCGGACAGCGGCAAACCGGTAAATAATCGGCCGTCACAGTCCGGTAACTAATTGACGTAATGCTTTCGGACTGCAACAAAAACGGGTAAGGGGAGAGGTGGCTTCTAGAAACTGCGTTATCGTTATTCCCCTCTAACGCAGGGATGGACCACCATTATCCAACCGTAATTAACGTTTGTGTGCTATATTATCTGTTTTGCGACGGATCGTAACGACAGTCAAACGTTAACCTCGAATTTGTTTTATTTGATCAAAAATAAGATGCTTGGTTGTGCCTTAATGCCATTGTGCTGGGTACAGTGGGGACTGTGTACGTTCATGGTGTTCCAAACATACATATTTCTGAAGAAAACGAGTTTATAATAGACAATAGAGATGTTGGAAGTCAAGAGGTTTTTTGTGTGTTGGGGGAAGGGAATCATTAAGTTCTGCTCTTAAAGGAGGTGTGCCAATTCTAAACTACTTTTTCTGTTTTATTGGTTCTTAAAATATTGAAAGATTTGTAGATGTTAAAACGCAGTTATCAAATAAAGCTGTTATGACTGTCAATACTGGAATTTAGCATACCTTTCAAGTTCTAGAACACTTATTATCGATATGAGATGTCAGTGATGGTAAATGTTTCTTACTGCATAACAGGAGGAGGAAACCAAAAAATGGTATTGTCCATTAATTCAGTTACCTCCATGTTTCCTTGAAATGCTGCTAAAAATGTACAAACAATTGTCATAAGAGGAAGAAGGTATGACCAATCAAGCAATGAAATGTGTTTTTCATGACACATAAGGGTGTAATTTATGGAAATGAACTACAGCAATTGTAGTTTCTTCCCTTTGAGGCAGTATTTCAGGTTTTCCTCTAGTTGACTGCCAGCTTTGCATTCATGTGTTAATGTTGAGTAAGATTAGGCTACCTGCACCTCTTCTCCTCAGCATGTGCTCTATCACAATGGGAAGGCTGTGAGAAGCCTGAAGCCATTTTTTTCTCCTGGCTGACCAAGCATCCCTATGTTGTGTTTTCAGACTACTTTTCTTTTTATTCAAGGTTGAAGGTCCAAAATAATTGACCATGAACTAAATAAGTGTTTGCTTGCTTGTAACTTTGAGTTACAACATTTCTGGGTAACTGTTTTCCACTGAATACTCTGTGTTCTTTATACAGATCATAATCATGATTTTTAAATTAAATAAGACCGTCATGGATATTCAATTGCAGAATTGAATTGATTGCACTGTGGTATAACCTCAAACAGGTTTTTGAAAGAGACCACAACCTGACAAATATTCAGAATTTTCAGATTTCATGGGTTTTTGAGGATTTTAACTTGGGTGACATGTTCTGAAGTCACTTAAGAGAAATGTTTAGACAATGTTACATTTTCTCTTATGTTTTGGCCATTTCAAGGATAATAATTTAATGAATCTGTTAATGTTCAAGTTAAATGGATATATTTGATGTATGCTTGCTTTAGAAAACATTTGGGGCAGTTTATATTGCAGTGCACATCAAAAAAAACCTAAAACATTTACCTTTTTCCTCACATATTTCTACTTTGTGAGCTTTTAACTAAAGCAGTCAGCTGTGAAGAAGGTTGTTTATTATGGTAAGAAAGTAGCATTGACATAAGAACCACTTAAAAATAGATTATGACGTTATTAAGGGCTTGCCCCTTCAGACCTGGTGGACACCAGCATCAGAGGCATATTGGATTAATTGCAGCACTACAAGCTGCAGCGAGGTATGCTTGTTTCGTTTAGCCAGGCGGATATTAATAGTGGTAGTGACCCAGATCGACCACCGCCAGCCCCTCGCTACAGTATCTCTTTATCTTCTGTCTTCAATTTCTCTAGGGAGGTAAAGCAGGAAGCTCTCTCTGCATCTGCAAGCCAAGCTGCCATGGAACTCGAGGGGTTGTCTAATTCAGAGAGTGCTGTGGATCAGTCTGACCACCAGGAGGCAGATTCAAGCAACTCCCACCCAGAGGAGGTAAGACGGCCCATAGAAAGAAAAGCTATTGTTAGTCAGGTCCCACTCTGCTTGTGGGAAGCAGTCATTCGTGTCGTCTTTTTTTTCTCTTGCTCGGTGTGGACAGGCGAGTGTTTGAGTGTGGGAGTGGTATTAATTACATGTTGAAGTCATCTTGTGAGAGGAGAGGAATTGCTGCTGCTTTTAAATAGAAAGTTTACTACAGTTTCAAGCTGAAGGCCTTATTATTGGAGCTCCATCCCTTTAATCTCAACTATAAATTCCTTTAAACTCGAATTCTACCTATTCCAACATTGATTGCTAAAGATATATATAGATTTAAAGAAATATAAAAATTGTAAATAAGCTAAATTGATTGTCAATCCCCAGATTATTCTTATTTTGGTTTTATTTTAAATCGGTAGCAGTTTAGTTTGTGGCTAAAATGGGTATGACGTTCACATTAAAAACACTGTACTTGGTGCTCCTCATCCTGCCCAGACACTAAAGGTTTCCAGTTATTGGAAATGAAAATAACTATAGCTTTCCTGTATCAGATGGCTTCTTGTTTAATGGTTTGTTTCTACGCTGAAATGAATATTCTCCCCTCCCCCCTCAAATTTGATCAAATCAACAGATCATTTAGGACATGAACAATTATTTCTTTCTCAGTGAAGTGTTTACAGCTTGGAAATTTGTGGATTTGTTTTATCTATTCATTGCTTATAATTAAAAAAATTGAGATTTACATTTATGCATTTGGCAGACGCTTTAGTCCAAAGCGACTTACATTTAGCTAAAAGTGTAGCTGTATAAACCCAATCCAACCCATTATTCTACTGGTTTAGAATGGAATGAGTCGGAAATTTGATATCGTAATAATTTGAGTTGAATCGAGTAATGAAATGTGCTAACCCAGGCATAGTTTTGACAGTCACTGTCATAGAAACTGATGGTTTATTTCTTTTAACAGTACCTTTTTTTGTCGTCAATTGAGACGCTTAAATTTCATGAGTCATTGACCACAATGGAAGTCCCCGGAGACTTTGATTTCTGCCTCCTCTTTCTCTCTTCAGATTCCTTGCCTCATGTCTTTCTCTATCATGTCTCTCTTTGTTTTCTTGTCCCATCTACCTTTCACTCCATTGTCTACTGTTTCTTTATTTAATCTTTACTATCTCCTCTATCTCTTATTGTCACTTTTACATCACTCTCTTTCTTTATCCAACATCTCTTTATCTGTCTCATCTTTATGCATGTCTCTTCTACAACTCACTCTCTCGCGTTTCTCATCTCTCTTCTGTCTCTTCTCTTCCACAACTCACATGTCTCCTCTACAACTCTCTTTCATCTGTCCTCTACCTCCTCGCTCTTGATTTCTCTCTCACTATTCCCCCTCTCTCTCCTGGTCTGTCCACACCAGAAAAAAACAAACGCCAACATTTATTCTTTTCCTCCTCTCCCTCTCTGTCATTCTCTCTCTCTCTCCCTCTCTCTCTCTGGTTCTGGTAGTGTTACTGTTTTGTGGTTTAAAATACAATTGACTGCTTTGTTGTGAAGGTGCCCTCCCCTCTTCCATTGCTCATACTGGTACCTGCATTCAGCCACCACCTCTTCTCCTCTGCCACCTCCATCTACTGGCCCGCTATGGCCAAGCGTCTCGGCTGTACCTGAGCTAGGCTACCAGAGTGACCACTGCACACTTAGCCTGATGGAACCTGCGGGATCACTGGCTGATGGGACTGCTTAAACAAACGTGTTGGCTCTTTGGTGCAAACGTGAACGAGGCCCACCTACAGATACGTTTTTCCACGGAAAAGAATCTGATGGACTACTGGCACTGTGGGAGCTCTGCTGTGTCTTGATGCCTTTGTCTATTTTTACCCACACTTCACCAGTTGAGTGAGCTGATCTGTGCTAAGACTCTTTTTCTCAAACTGTCTCTCGCATTCCTGTGGACTCATCTCAGGGAATGAATCATTCTGCAGTGATTACCATTTATGGACTAACCACTAGATTTGCCACTTTTCATCCAGGCTTTTCGGGCTCTTATCAATTTGTCAACCGCTCTGTCTTTATTTATTTTTTTTTAAGGACATTTTATTTGAAATTTTTTTTTACTCCTCAAATGGACTAATTCAACGAGCGTCATGTGACTGTTTAACAACCTTTCTGTTGATCCTGTTAAGGATAGCTCCGATGAGAGTGATTACCAAATTTACGAAGCACCAATGAGTCTTTAAACACCTCAAACATGTTTTCCTGTTTCACCATGGACTTTGTGGATTATTGCTTCCTGATTGTGACACAGCTGCTGTAAATTCACTGCTGGATTCCAAACTCTCAACCACAAGTGGACACGGTTTTATTTCCATTCCTTCAAAAGACTTTGATTACAGAACATTTAACTGAATCTTGGACTCATTCAAAGACTTTCCGAATCATAGTTCCAATAACTAACAAGAACAGTTATTGAAACAAAAACAATGCAGTTCCTGTCAGCCGGCCAATCAGCATGCACAGTCGTGGTTGCATACCGCCCTCACTCCATCCCCAGCCTCCTCTGATTGGACCTTTGTTGCCTAGATACAGTGCACACTGCTGTACGGTTGGGCCATAGCCAAGCCAGAGAGGAATCAGGTGTCAATGGTACCAGGAAAACCCTTTTTCCCAAGATTTGTTTTTAGATAAAGTTAGGTTTTTTTTTTTTCTTTAACGATGAGGATGGTGATTTAGTCTTGTATTTTACTGCATATTTTGGGAAAGATGAGATATCTGCTCAAGCAAGTTAGTTGAGGATGTGATAAATTCTAAATCATTCGCAGTTTTAAGGGAATAAGGGATTTAATTCTGATGACTGGAATTTATTGCATATTTCTATTATCTGTTGAACTCATAGCTGTTCATCTGTTCTCCCCTCTCCTTTCATTCCCCGCTTTTCCCCAATGTTTGTTTTGTGTCTTCCTCCACACATCCACTGGGATCTTGTCTCCCCCTTTCTCTTTTATTTTAGAACACTGCTGCAAAATCGTTCGCTTCCCGCAAGATTTCATTGAACAGTAAGTGACTTCAAACATTTTTATGCCGTATTTGCACCCCAAAATCACTCCATAAAGGGACAAATTAAAAGGATTTTAGGTTATGGTGAGCAAAGGTGTTGCTGTATTCTGAATAGTGCACAGCATTTGATCAGAAGTAGTTCTTAGTACCAGTTAAAAAAAACATATTTGATTTCTTGTGAGGGTTATCAATTTTTTTGTTTAAGTGTAAGAAGTTAACACCTTTAATAATTTATTGCTATTTTATGGAAGGAACTTTGTTTTTAGTGTCAACATTGCTAGTCTCAAAGCATTGTGTTGGGGAGAAAGCGTGTGGAGCGTATTATTTGTGGATTCTTTTCTGTGTCAATGCATGACCTTCATCAACAATTTCCATTGTTCAGAGCAAGACATTCACAAACACAGAGTGAGGTGTAAAAGTCCTAGAGAGTTTGGTTAATTGGGTATGCAAGTTACAAAAAATCCTCCTCAACTTATATTTTGGACTTCTTAAACAACTTTTTATGTCAACTCTTCATTTTTTGATCATCTTTATGTTCAATTTCTTCATATTTACTTGTGAATCATAAAGCTTTTAATTTAGGTCAATGATGCTAATCCTACTTAAAACATTGTCTTTAACTAAGGATCCATTTGGAAACCTTGTGCTAAACCAGGCTAGGGGCTGAAATCAGAAAGCTCTAATGGCTTCGGCTCTATTGTCTGACTTGCTGAGTGTGGCTCTTTCTCTGCTTCCACTCCGCTGCAAGGATAGACAGCTATAAGACATTATTGAGGTGCTTTTGTAACAGTACGGTCTATATGCAGCATTGGAGTGATTAGTGCAGCTTAGCTTTTTTTCACGGTTATCAATACATTTGTAACCTGCTGCCCCAGTCACACAACTCTTTCATTGACGACAATAAAAGTCAGTCATGTTTACTGTTGCCAGATTATTGCTGTTTACTGCAGCCTTGGCAGTAGTATAGCATGTGGATAAATGTAAGAGCATCTGAGAGCACTTTAAAAGTTATTTTTGAAGTCTTGAGCCTGCTTTTAAGTGAAACAAATTTTCAATTCTCATGCAATATTTAAGTTTTATGTTGCTTTTAACATCTTTCAAAATAAACATTTGTAGATTTTTAAGACATGAAGAAATTTTTTTTTAGTTCCAATATGTATATATATATGTATATGCCCAGGTTTTAAAGTCCAAATTTTAGGCCTTAAAAATTGTCATATTCACTGTTATAGGGCTTAAATAAATTTTTACAGGACTTATTTTTCTGATGTCCGTGTAAAGCTCATATGATGTTTTTTTTGTTGTTGTACTTAAACTTTTGAACTTCTTTTGTTTGTGAATTTATCGTTTAATGCTTAAAATAAAACTAGCATTCTTAGCACTGGTAATTGGCAGCATAAATTTGTGTCTGGAGCTTTACTACCTGGTTAATCACCCATCATGATGCATACCAGCAAAGACAGCTAGGACTCGAGAAACGAAATGACAGACAGACCGTTGCAAATCCTAAGCTTTATATAACAAATTAAGTTAGAGATTATTGTAGCTGATCCAGACATGTTTGTAGCAATCTAGGTATGCATCATTCTTTTTACTCTCTGTATTATGTTGTTTATATTCTATATAATAAGCATTTTATTTTTAGTATTGCCCACAAAACGAATAGAAAATCAATAACAGAAATCAAGGATATTCTGGATTTGTCTGTCCAGTGCATTGTGGTACATAGGGAATTGTACCAATGAAAACTAGCTCCCCAAGACACATTGATCTGCATCCATTATAACCGAAAAGAAATCAGTGTAAATATATAGTTGTACGTGAATGTTGAAACTTAGTTATTGATATACAAGCAGATTGGGGTTGCATGGATTGTATATTAATTTTAGTTTTATATTCACCCCAAGGTAAAACAGAGGTTGCATCCTCTGAGTCGGAGCCAGCGGGTGCTGCCAGCAGGAAGAGGAGGTGGGGTTCGAGCTCAGCGGTCACAGCCAAGAAGCCATCGATCAGCATCACCACTGAGTCTCTTAAGGTAAATAATGTAACATTATACAGTCAATATGGAGGGTCTGGAAATCAAACAACATCTGCAGAAAATCCTTTGTTTTACTGTGGTAGAGATGGGCAAGTTTAAATAAAAAGTAAAAATATATTTAGTTTTTTTCATGCATAGAAAGAATTTATTTACCACAGGGAGTAATTCATCATTTAAAAAGTAAGATTTAGAGATATCTAGTTTGTTTGCGGCTCTAAGCTTGAGCAATGTGTATAGAAATACTTTTTTAGAAGTAGATTTCAATGATCATAATACATTTTCAATGATGTCAAGTCTTTTTTTCTGTACTAAATAAAAGCTAGTTTTTGCTCTGCAGGAAATGTTGTTCATAAGAGGATTGCCTGTAGTTTTAAAATGCTCCTAAATGTTAAAAGATGTAAAAAAAAAAAAAAAAGGACGACTAGGGAGTAAATCAAGTGATGGTTAGGGTTTCAAACAATGTATTTGTATCTTACATTTGAATCTTAAGTCTTACAATTGACCTTATGAAACTTGCAAAAACCCTGACTGAGATTTAACCTCTCTTTGAAAGAAACCTTATGTCTCATATGAGCTTTTATAAAGGTGAGGGTTCAACTTCTGTAGACAAGATCTGCACACTGTGTGTAAGTTATTTCTAGATGGTAGAAGTAAAAAGTATAATCAACTTTAACCCAAACCTGGCAGCTCATATAAAGAGCATTTAGATCATCGCTCTTTTTAAGCATGTGCTTTTCATGGTAGTTATGGTAGCTTAGACAAGGCATGATCCCTTCCAGTCTATCCGAATTCTGCAATCGTAAGGATTGGGCTGTGTTCTTGGTGCCTTGACTGTTCAGGATGTTTACTTGTGCAACAACCCTCGGAATGTCTGCCCTTTATTTATGAGATTTTATTGCAGACACTTTTATCCTTTTTATTAATTTTGTTTTTGTTCTTTTCTTTCAGACTCTTATTCCTGAGATCAAGCCCCTTCAGGAGGCAGTGGTTGAGCTGCACCCAGACGAGAGCCGGCTCTCTGTCGACGAAGACTCATCCGGCCCTCATGAGCGAGAGGAACCCGAAGAGGACCAGGGTCTGAAGATAAGACGCACAGTTACACAAGTGAGAACCACCAAGATCCCCAACTCAATACTGTTACATTTGTTTTAAAAATGTTATTGAATAATTTTTTTCTGAATCTGTATAGATTGTTCCATCTGATGGACGTGAGAATGGACAGAAAGAAATGGAGGAGGATGAGGAGGCACAAGAGGACGTAGAAGAAGAGCAGCAGACACCAAAAGTAATAGAGAAGGAAAAGCAATCGAAACAGGAGAGCTCTCCTGAGGCTAGCATGGATGTGCAGGAAGGCGATTCCCTGAAAGGTGATTGTTCTGGTAATTATTGTTATTAATAGTAGTCATTTTAATGTACCTAAAAGTATGGTGTTTATTGTTCTGTTATAGTCACTCCCAATGACTCATTGGTACGACGGTCCATCAGCCAGCAGAAATCAGGTGTGTCTATAACTATAGACGACCCAATTCGGACAAGTCGGCAGCTTTCTCCTCCTCGTGGAAAAACGTCCAAGATCATTCACGTTTGCAACCTGGTAAGCAGTGAAGGGTGACTCATCAGTAGAAATGTCTGACTAAATTCATTCCCCACAAAGCTATGAAATGACAGCAAAGACTGTAATGAGGTCATGAACTGTTTTTGTGATGTAAATTGTACCATTTTTACACCCATAAACTGTTGTTTTTGGAACTAGATTTCTTCTGTTATCCCATACGCTTATAAAGTTAACTCATCAGCCAGTGAGGACGAGGCTTATTTAAAACCACAATGTTCCCACATTGCATGAAGTTAGGGGTAGGGGATGGTTGACAGTTTACATTTTTGGTTGCAGTATCCCTTCAAGCCCAATGTTCCTTGTAAAAAATAATTGTGGTCCTCAGAAATCAGTTGATTGCATTTAATGGCCGAGTTAAAGTTGAAAATGCACTGATGGTCTGTTAAGAATGGCAGCTATAATAACTAAGCCCCGTTTACAATTGAAGATTCAGACAGAGAAAATGTATAAGCTGTAGGTGCTTCTTTCTCCAGTGCCTGCGTAATAATAAAGCTATCCGTGGAGTCTGAATTCTTGGAGTCTTGTTCTCCTCCTCCACCTCATGGATTTGGTTATGAATGTTATGTACATAGCAAAGTGGACGAACAGGAAATAAGCTAAATGCTAGCTCTTCAACTGTCACATGACACTTTGAACCACTACCCTCTTTAACTATGCGTAATGCTTGTTGCTAATGTTAACATGCTAATAAACACACAGATTGGATTTGGGTCACAATTGATGTTATGTGAAAGCAGAAGGTGAACTGAAAATCTGATAGATATCTAATCATAATTGAGCATCAAGTCCTGCAGTGAAAATGAGGCCAAAATTTTCCTTTTAGGACTGTTTGCTCCAAGGTCAATGTTTTGGGGTCCTCAAGCACCATATTATTATTATTATTTTATACTAGTTATTCCATGTTACATTTCATCTGATTAAAAAAGCTTTGAAGTTCCTCTCCCTGCGCAGAACATTGATTCCCACACCGCATGGCTTTCTTTATAAGCCGATTTCAGTGTTAAACAGAATAGCTAACACCTTATAAACACTGTGAATAGTTTATTCTGTGTGACTGCCTGACCCGTGATCTATGAAATATATAAAAATAGAGAGAAAATAAGAGTTTCTAATTTCTGTACCTTTCAGTGTTTTACAGCTGCATCTGCTCTAGATTGCCAAACTTTTTCTCAGTTCATGACCTCCTTGAAAATACTTTAATACATGTTGGTTTTACTGGTCCAGAAGGCTTTCAATTGTTGGATATTTTAACATTTCTTGACTGCTTTTTCTCTAGGTGCGCCCCTTCACCCTTGGCCAGCTGAAGTTGTTGTTAAACCAGACTGGGACGGTAATTGAGGAGGGTTTCTGGATCGACAAGATTAAATCTCACTGCTATGTCACTGTAAGTTCTTGCAAAGAAGTGATTAATAATTTAGTTAGTTTTGTTAGTGTTCTCAAATCCATTCCTTTATCTGTTTTTCTTCTAGTACTCCACCACAGAAGAAGCAGTGGCCACACGAGAAGCGCTTCACGGTGTGAAGTGGCCTGCAAGTAATCCCAAAGTACTCCGTGTGGACTTTTGTGAGCAGGATGAGGTGTGACCCGTTTTCTTCAATTGCGCTGTCAACCATCCACACACACACACTTATCAAATTCCCTTCATCATTTCCTCTGTTTACAGCTGGACTTCCATAAAGGTCTGATCAGCGGCGACCGTGCAGGTGACATCCAGGAACCTCAAGCCTCAGCAGCACCACGACGTCCCGCCCCTCACCCACCGCAGCCTCCCGTAAACCATGAAAAAGAGAAGGAGCGAGGGGGAGGGGTGCCCACCGTGAGAGACCAGTGGGCAGAAAGAGAACGAGCAATGGCAAGGAGAGAGCGAACTCGTTCGGAGCGCGAGTGGGATCGGGATAAAGTGAAGGACTTCGGGAGGGATGAGCGCGACCGGACGAGGAGGTCACGGTCTCGGGAGCGACGGCACAGGGAAAGGGGCAAAAGCACAGAGAAGAGATCTGAAAAGAAAGGTGAGGAACTCAAATATTATCCTCGTCTATCATTTACTTTCTTTTGTGGCTAAAATCTGTCTTTGGGTTTACAGACAAGCCAGATGAGCCTCAGGTGAAACTTCTTGATGACCTGTTCCAGAAAACCAAAGCTGCTCCCTGTATATACTGGCTACCTCTTACAGAAGAACAAGTGGGTTCACATGTTTTTGTCTCTTGTCTGTCTTTTTAGTTTTTAATGCACTATCACCACCAGGTATGGCTGTGCCTCTGTTTCTCACATCATACCTCGCTACATCAGCCAAAACCCTCTTGAAATCCAGGATTTGAACACACAATATTTTTCCAAACAGTCTAATTCAAACACTTTTTTTTTTTTTTTTTTTTAACCCCATACAAAATGGAAAAACCTCTAAATTCTTAGCTGTCTGAACTCCACAAAAAGCGTTTAAAAATGAATGTCCGCTTCTATTTACAGATGTAAAAACTGAATTCCCCATCAAATTGAGCAATATTCACTGATGGATCCAACCTCTGTCCTCTGCAGTATCAGGACAGGCTCACCACGATATTCGTTAGGAATGTACCAAAATGTAAAATTTGTGGCCTAAGCCAAGTAATAATTGAAATGCTTGGTCGAATGCTGAATATTACCTAGTTTACATATTTATTTTTAATATTGCATAAATAGCTAAGAATACATTTTACAAGTTTTTCATAGGAAGTAAATGTTTATATTGCATCAAAACATCAATTTGAACAGCAGATAGGCTAATAAAACTAAAACAAAAATGATTGAAGTACGCAACATTACCAAATTTGTCAATAACAGTACATTATTTGCTGCTTGACATAAGAACAGTTGTCAATGTTTAATTTTGAAGCTAAAGTGCTTAAGAAATCTGAACGTATTCTGTGGTGGTGCTGCTGTCGTATTCGCTGTGCTGTTTGGCACACGTACCTCGCTTGATAATATAGTTCCACATTTGATGCAAACTGCAGTTCTTTTCTCTCTGTCACTTTAAAACACCACCAAACTGCTGACATTTTGGACAAAGCGATGGATCATCGATGCACCTCGATTAACCAAAGGTCTATCATTGCGTCACATATTACTTTGCAACCTCACTTAAACTTGATCCCACTGAAGGCTGAATGGGACTATTTTTGCAATATTCAGCGAATATTGAATTATATTCGGAGACTGAATTTTCAGTCTATCCCAATATTTGCCTTTAAGGAGAATGCTCTTTTTACTGCAAATCTTAATTATCTTCATGATCTTAAAAATCTCAAAATCTGTAGATAAGAACAGACAGTCCATTATCAGAATTGTATTTAGACTTGGGCTTAAGAATGTAAAATTATATTTTTTCTGCTGGGTCCTAGGGCTCTCTGGAGTAAAGCCAATAAAGCCCTTAACAAAGAAATGAGAAATTATGGAATATCGACTTCAGACCTGTTATTGCTAAGCATATTCTTCAAAAACCTATTCAACTACTGCTTGCAGCTGATCTTCCATTTTAGGTACAAGAGCACTAAGATGACCTTGGTAGTTTTTTTCCCATAAAACTGCTGTGATTTTGTCCCCTGAGTTACCTGACCTGACCTTTATTTGAACGCAGGGCTTTTTCCATTGTTGAAGTGAACATGTATTGCATGGTTACGACTTCTATCGCCATTAAAATTATAGACCAAAATCTCTAATAGTTGGTAGATTTCTACCGGTTAATTGTGCCTCCCGTTATTGCCCACACCTATGTGATCGATTCAGACCATTGCTTAACATTACTGTCTCTTTAAAAACCTGGGGTACTTTCAGATTTAAAGCTTGAACTGAATGTTCCCTAAATAGTCCTTCCCCAAGCCACATAAAAGCAGTCAACAAACTGGAAATGAAAACAAAATACTTTTGTGATGTTCGTCAACTTTAATTCCAAGTTTAGTGGGAGTATTAAATCCTTGCTACTCTCCCTCCCTTCTCAGGCCTTACAGAGAGCTCAAGAGCGTACTCAGCGTATCCTAGAGCGAGAGAAGAAGAGAAAAGCTATCCAGGAGGAAGAGGACAAGAAACGAGAAGAACGAAAAGATCGACCAAAAGGCAAAGACGAAGTTGAAGGGAAGTCTGCTGCAATGCCAAAAATTGGTGCTGCGAGACGTTCACCCGAGCGAGACAAAGACAAGGACAGAGAGCGGGAACGTGGCAGAGAAGCCGACAGCAGAAAGGAGACAAACAGAGATCGCACCGGGAACTCCAGGCCCACAGGGGGCAGCAGACGCTCACCCAGCCACAGCAGTGCATCCAGAGACAGGCGCCGCTGACCGAAGCACCGGCAATGGCAGGCGTTAAAGGACAATTCACTTCAAAAATGAACATTCGGTCCCTCACCCTCATGTCTCTTCAAAACCGCAGCAGCTCTCTTTGTGTGGAAACGAGTGTCGGGTAGCAACGGCAGGATGCCGGCGACTGTGCGGCCAAACAGAAGCCATATAGAGGCGGTAAAGGCAGGTTTAAAAAGACATGAGGGTGAGTGAATGAGGGGTTCATTTAAGTGAATTGTGCTAGCGTTTCATTCTTTCCTAGTAGCACACACGTCGAAGTCCTTCAACACTCTCGATTTTTTTTTTCTAGTGATTTTTCAACCAACCAAATTTAACGAAACAACCATTTAAGCCCCATTAAGTTAATGCGTTTGTGATAAATTCACAATAATCTGATGTTTTCTTGTGCCGCTGTAAGCAAGTGGTTAGTTCCCAGAGTATGATTATGGGACTTGCTTTTTTTTTTATAATGTTGTTCTTTCTTCATCCAGTGTATCCAGATTCAATTAATATATTTCCAGATGGAGGATGGAGGAGCCCCGATCCGGACGCTTCATGACCAGAGCCAGTCCTGCTGTCCCTGCTCATCTGGGTTTATTAAAGCCACTGCTGATGCCCTCTGCCTGAACGAGCACCACTCTGTAGACTCTCCTCCTCCCCCGTTCACTTCCCTGCTTTTATGAGCTTCTAAACTGTTCATCTTCGTCGGCCACATGTGCTATAACTTCAACCTTTGTAGAGAGAATAGCAAGAGGCCTTTTAATATTCTTTTAATGTTTTAGTTTTGGAGAAAAAAATGGAGAAGATTCTGTTTTGGATTTTTGTTTCTTTATGAATGAGCAGAATGTACAAAGAGTAATAAAAAAACTTGAAGGAAATGATCAGATTTTGATTTTTTTGTTAGTGTATTTTGAAGGTTGTAACTTTATTTTAGAGAATATATTGGTTTGTTTAGTGGTGTCAGGTTTGAGACCATTTAAATGCACAAATTTTAGGCCTTAAAAAGTCTTAAATTCACTGTTCTTGGTGTTGAATAATTTTACATAGATGTTCTGATATAATGCTGATGTAATGATAAAATAGCCCTGACATGTTAGAAGGCACTGAGTCCAGTTAAATTCAAACATCACTGACTATAGTCTATAAAGCATTCACATTTTAAAAATGATTAGTCTTTACATCTTTTTTTAATTGGGCTGATAAGTTTTTTCTTAGCTAAATTAGTCCTCTTTCAAACTTTACAATAGTAAAAAAAAATCTGGGATCGTGTGGGTTGAAAGTGCATTTCTTAAAATGCACTTTACTGCATTTTTTTAAACATTGCCAAACAACTTGTAATACAGTGTTGAGGGTTTTAGTTGTTAGATATAATAGAGTATACAGAAAAGATATAAAAAATTTGAGTATAATTAGTTTAATTAATTGTATAATAAATAGTTTAATAATTTTTTTCTTTTATTTACAGTTATCCAGAAAAGGGTTGCAGGCTTGATAGCTTTGTAATTGTTCTTTATTTTATAAAATATAATGTAGTTGTAAATCGTGCATCAGCTTCTCCATTAGAGCTGAGCTGCAAGTTAAGCAGGGTTCGTCTAAATGATAAAATTGTTCTAAATGTGAGCATATTTATTTCATTTCTGGTTAGTCACACAACCCTTAACATCTCCAAAAAGATTGGATCTGGGTTTAACTGCTTTCAAAGTGCTAAAATATATGAGTAAATCCTGCCATTTTGAGGGCCAAAGACACAAAAGAGAAAAAAATAGGGGCCCTGACTGGTTTTTTTTAATCTTTTAATCAAAATCAATCAAAACAGTTACACTTACATTTCAACCAGTCCTGTTTTATACTTAGACAGGATTCAGATATCCAAAACCGACTCTGAAGAAAAATATTTCATGCTCACTTGTTTTAAATTTAACATTGAATTTTGCAAAAGCATTCTATATAAAAGTATATATATCTTTAGATCCAGACCATTAGCTTGTTTATAAATTCTTCCTCATATAAGGGCTTTCAGCAGGTTTCGTGAAGTCAAATGTAAGACTTTTAAGATCTTTTTAAGGCTGTTAAGAATAAAATTCAAGATCTAAAGCATAACATCAAAAAAAACATACAAAACGTGTTTTTTCATATTAACAGCAAGCTTCCAATACATTCTTTGAAACCCTAAACTTTGCTTTTGTTTCTGAGCATTTACTAAGGTTTTGTCAAACTCTGGCAACCCTAAAGGTTGTTTTTAATTTTTTAAACATTCATGCACATTTTCTCAATCTCTGGCAACGCTTTCATTTTTTCTCTCAATTTCTTTACACCCTTAAAACATTTATGGGTTTTATGTCAATATTTGGCAACCCTTGAAATAACTTTTACGATTTTGAGCATTTACGAGTTATGAGCTGTTCCTCAAACTATGGCAACCCTAACATCCATTTGTACATTTTTTTAGTATTTAGGAGTATTTTATCAATCTCTGGCAACCTCAAACCAACAACACAAACATCAGATGAGCTTTACATGGACATCAGAAAAATAGTAGCTGTTAAAAAAATATATAAGAAAAAAATATATATAACATTGAATTTGGGATTTTAAATTTGAGACCAGTCACTCGCTTCCAATGATAATGTTGTGTGAATAGAAATCTTTTTATGGAGAGTTTACAAGGGAGCACAAAAACGGCACCATGATGTAATTTTAACTAACAGCTTTTAAAACCAGGATTCATTTGTTAGTGAGCAAAAAATAATAAGCAAGTATTCATCATGGGCCCCTGATAGCCCCCTCTCTCTTCCTAATGCTGAGTTCACCCCTGAAATCAACACAAGTACCCTCGTTTTCATACACAAAGAGATTTATTTATTAAATCAGATACAGGAATGTTTAATCTTTTGCAATCACTTTATTTAAAAAAAATCTCTTAATAGGTAAACGTGTTTAAGTGCAAAATCTTAGCTAGTGATATTAAATATAGAAAAATGTTAAGCAAAAAAAAATCCCTTGTTTTTTTTCCCTACAGCAAACAATAGATAGAGAGCAAACCAGCGTTCACTCACTAATAACGAAAGAAGCAGGCGACAATAATAATCTTTACACCCTTGTGATCAGCAGGATTCGCGTGATGCAGTTCCCAGCCACTAGAGGGGGCCTGTGGGATCTGCTTCTGAAATGTACTTTGACCTCAAGTCTTGAAATTCTCTCCTCTAAATATCCTCGAGCACAGAGGGAAGACGTTAAGAACGTGTACAGTACACATCGGAGAGCGTGCAGCCGTCTGTGTTAGCCGGACACACGCGTTCAGTGTGCGCTGGGAGTGACGCACACTCTGCTCATGTGACAGGCGTGACACAGCAGGTGAGACTCCAAAGGGAAGCACTGAGATCCCGGCTCATCAGAGAGCTGCTTCCCACACTCCTGAAAAACAGAGAGGCTTACGCTCACAGAGGCCCAGAAGCAGCTCAGAAGCCGATCGCAGTTTCCAGAACACCTACCTCACAATGATAGCACTCAAAGTGATAGTCCTTGTTCATCGACACCACCCTGAGGATCTCCTCGCTGCCCTAAACACACCAAGCAGAAACAGCGTGACTCCATCTCCCTGACCTTGCGCTGGCTTGCTCTGGATTACAGCAGCAGGCCTGTAATTACTGCTTACATCTGGGCTATTTCAGCTCTGGGAAGCCAGCGCTTGCTGTAGAGAGCTGAGATCCAGCAGCAGGACTCAGCAGTCTCACGGTTTTATATTCATTCATGCATTGGTTGCGAGTATTAGCTGTTATCCCCAGAAAGAAACTCTACATTGGGCTTACCTCAGCAGGTAAGATGGGTTGTAAACAGGCAGCACATTTAGGAGCAAATGTCCTGAGGAGGAGAGAGAAAGGATCAGAAGCAGCTGGTAATGGCTTTATAACTACGCACACACCGATTTCAAGCAGTGGATTTTGTGAAGAAGAAAAAAAAACAGGACGTAGTGTGAACAAAAGGATGAACAACAACGGATGGAATGTGTTGCTTGGTGTAAGTGGAGGCCTTCCAGTTACTAGGCCTCTTTAATAAATGGAAATAATGGAAAATTATTTACCCCTACTTCCTAACCAAAACTAGAAAGTCAGAACACATTTCTCCAGTTCTTAAGTCTCTACACTGGCTTCCGTATTTTAAAGTTCTGCTGCTTGTAAATAAGTCCAAACATAACCTAGCGTCTAAATACCTAAGACATGATCAGTGAATATACACCAAACAGAGAGCTGAGATCCTCAGATCAAATAAATTAGATCTACCCCGGGTCAATTCCAAACAGGGCAAATGCTCCTTTAGTTTCCATGCGGCCCACAGATGGAACCAGCTTCCAGAGGAGATCAAGGGTGCCAACACTTTAGTCACGTTTAAATCCAGGCTAAAGACTCACCTGTTTAGTTGCGTTTTTGTCGACTGAGCACCAACGTCCAACAACTATTTTATCTGTGCTTTTCACTAGCTTAATCTGTGTCTTAATTTTTTTGTTTTTAATTACTATGATTTTATATGACTTGTTTTATGCTTTATTTTGTAAATGTACTTTCTCTTTCATTCTTTGTTTCCAATGTAAATTACCCTGTTTACAAAATGTACTCCACAAATAAACCTGCCTTGCCTACTTCAGAGTTTTTTTGTCCCCCAGAGCCTCGCTTTCGATCTCAAAATGGCCACGCATTGAAAACTGTTGGTGTTCAAGCCTGTTTGTGAATAGCATACGAGTGCATTAGCGCCACCTTGGGATGCAGTGACTAATTAACTTTGCTGTAAAACTAGTGCCGTCAAAATGCATTAACACATGCAATTCATTTTTGGAAATTAAAATCAGAAATTGTTCATTATGCATCAAGAGCTATTATGTTCCGTTCAAGAACTAATAGAACTGAAAGTACTGCTATTAAAAGAAAATGAGCATTTAGGAATAGAAGGGATTTGTGTTTGTTTAGATTTGTGAGTTAATGTGACTTATTTCCTTCCTTGAGCTGTCCTATCTCAGACTCAACACGGGTTGCCAGATTGTGCTGAACCCCGCAGACCGTGAACATTTTCCAGTCATGTATGAGAGGCGCTAAACCTCGTCATGATCCAAGAGACCACAGTGATGCTTCGGGAAACAAAACAAGGATATGCACCGCTGATGCTTTTGAGAGATGAAGATGAAGGCGAAGAAAATTTAGGAAAAATTGAAAGTGATGCAAAACAGGTTTGCTACATTAGCGCTAAGAGCTAATCGCTTTGGCTAGAGTAGACACAAGCTTTTCTGTTATATCGACTAACGTTACGCATGCTATGAAAAAAATTCTACTCGTATTCATGTTTTAATTTACATTTCTTTTATTTCATCAATTTACATTTTAACAGCTAATCGGCAGTATAATATAACACTATGTTCTCTTCAACTGCTCTATATCATTCTTAAAACTTAAATCAGATTACATGTTGACTGGGGCTGACCAAAGAGATAAACTTTAAGGAAAAAATAAGAAAAGCGACGCTGAAGTAAGCACATTTCTCCGTAACTCGTCGATTTTGATAACTTTGGCACATCTTTTTAAAATTATCACATGAAATTATAAAATCAAATTCTCAAATATATTTCTTTAGATTGTATCAATGTCACATTCTCTTTGAATACACTCTTTAAAAAATCTATGACTGATTAAACGTTTTTAATGAACTTCACAAATACTAAAATCAAAGGCTGTAAACTTTTCTAAACAGACAACTAACAACTAAAAATCTATTCCTCGCGAAATTAGTAAGGGCTTTACAGCTTTCACATAGCAACTTCTGTATGAAAATTATGTCAGGAACAAAAGTTTCACAAAACCAGTCTCCTAGTAGGAGATAGGGACTAGTTAGTCACCTCATGAAAAGCACACGATAAGTGTTTTTTTTTTTTAAAGAAGTATTCCTCTTACTGATGCCAGTAAATTAATTTCATGTTGTTTGTGGTAATGAAACCATCCAAGCCAGCGGTGTGCATGAAAGAGTTCAGCTCTGCCATAGCAGATTGGTTTTTCGCAAGAGAACAACCAATGAAAACTGACTGTTTCGATGATGTGGATAGGACATGAAAGGGCCGCTAGATGGCGCTCGATACACACTCCTGCTTCAATCTCACGACAGAAACCCAAAGAACATCAAGACAAACAGCCGAGGAAGAGACAAGGAAGAGGAGAGTATAAACGCTCAGAAGTTTTTATTGCTGGTGTCCGACCATCAAGAGTTGTTCAATAAAGCCCTCAAAGATTATAAAAGGGCTTTATTGAACATGATTTGAGCTTTATTTTAAAAGGGAAGTTTCGTTCATCTTCGTTCTTTTGATTCTTGTTCATTCAAAAGAATGATTCACTTGAACAATTCATTTGTATGGTTCATATCAAGAAAACATCTGATCTATTTGCAAAATGTTACGACAAAGGCCCAAAACACTAATCTAACTAAATAAATGTTCTTACTAGTGCCTTCTGAATATTAACAGTCTAATCCGCACGCAATAAAGAAAACGTTTCACTCTGAGTTAGACTCGTTCTTTTCGCGAACGACACATCACTACACATGAGCGCCAACCAATGGCAAGGAGCGTCACTGCATCCACTTTTAATCTTAACTCACAAAATGCACGTGGCAGAAAAGCATCCAAGGATTGGTGCGAATCTCAGTTTGGATAGATGTGTAGACCTTTAGTTGCTGAATTATTAGTGTGTTCTGCTGTTCATGTGTTGAACATGACCCACTGAAACAAAATTAGACCAAGTGGTGATATTTAAGATTAATATTACCTCATCCAGGTACTTTTAAGGGCTTTGAGAGCTAGATGAAGAAGAGACTTGCCTATGTGTCTGATATAATCCTGCTTCAGCTGATTCTTCATCTCTTGAGCTGTTATATTATTTATCTCAGCATTTCATCGTGGAACCAGACAATAGAGCATCTCAGATTTATTCACTAAAGTTATGATCTCTCTCTGTGCTTACATTTTGGTAACCTGGGTGGAATATGTGGCTGTCCGGGAAGCAAGAGCCCAGGCTTTGTTAAAAAAAAAAAAAAAATTATGTAGGGTGAGAGCGACACACTGGTGTAACACTTCTAGTCATAAAATTGCTTTGAATTGATATTATTAAAAATAAAAAAACACATTTACAAAAAAATACTAGCTGTGAACTGTGATACTGTGAACGTTTAAACTTTGGAATTCCTTCATACCACAGAAAAAATCCCAGTCTACCAATAACCTGAGATAAAACATGCCCTGAATGTCACAACTAAGTCAAGAAGCGGTTAAAGTTGGACGTGTGCGTGTGTGCTGTTCACAGACCGGTTGTAGTCGGAGACGCAGTAGACGTTGTTGAGGTAGTCCACCGTGAAGGGCACTCCGTCCAGAGCCTTGGAGCACACGGTACAGCGGAAGCAGCCCGGGTGATACGAGTTCCCCAGGGCCTGCAGAATCTGACTCACACACAAACACACACAGAGCTGTTAACACATATCCTCTAGAAGCTTTACAAACACTCACAAAAACACTCCCAGACGGACCTGCTCCAGGATCAGATGGCCACAAACACTGCACTTCTCTGCTGCCTCCTGGAAACCCGAGAACTGTAAAATAAAGAGAGGAAGATACTTACACATCAGGTTAATATTAATAATAATAATTCTAAAGAAATTGTCTATATGCTAAACGTATAGAGGTATTGGTGCCAGCATACTAGAATGCTTAAAGTATACATGTTGGAAGCATTGCCTTTGACACCGCACAGCAGGTACCACAAAATTCACGCCGTGGCTGAACGCCGTAAACTTTGGTTAAATCGCACCTCAACGTTCCACTTTGAGAGAAAATTTGGGTTACAGACAAGACTAAACAAAATACACTTTAAACCTAGACTAATTCCAAACGTTTCACCTTATTCAAAATTAAACCAAAACCACATTAAAATATTGTAAACTCTTACCATGTAATCCTCCTTACAGTATACGGAGCCGTTGACATTATAAAAGTCCTTGTTTCTAAGAGTTCGCCCTGCGAATAAAAAGATAAGGGTGAAATCTTCAGACCAAAGCCTGGCCCTGGATAAATGACTTTAGGTTTAGATTAGCGAGTCCTGGGGACATGTGATAACTTACCACAGGAAACGCATGTGAAGCAACGAGTGTGATACAGGCTGTCCTGCGCCTGGCAAGCATTGTCTGCTCCGTATACGCCTTTACCACACTTCACACATGTTCCTGAAAGCAAGGACACGACAAACTGAGTACACTGTAAACACTGGCATCACACAAACACACACAACTTCAAGACAATGAGGTCACCGGCCAATCACAACAATTACACAAAACGTTGAGGAAGAGCTGTCTGGACTTAAATATACGTGTCTGCACCGCATGACTCCTGCATTCTTCCCTCATCACAGCAGCCAGTGGCTTTGTTCCTTGTAGCAACAGTACACACATATACTTCAATAAATCTGACCCGAGCTCAACAACCCTTTCATTAGTCACGTAAAAGAGCGTTGGATGCAGGTATTCGATTTTGTGTCGACATGAGGTAATGTCTTAAACTTTGCACAGGTGCTTTTCAGAGAGCTTGCCTTGTCCCAACAAAGAGCTCCTCACACAGAAGGCACAAACCCACGCCCAGCCCACACAATCAAGTGTGTGAGAGTGCCTTCCCTCAGGACTCAAATACCTGAGCTAAACAAGCACACGCCAGCACACGCTGAAGCACAAGAACACACCCTCACTCAAAATGTGGCTGGTCCAAAACGGAGAACACATAGAATAGCCTCCTTTAAACCAAACCTCTGTCCTACTGTAAAGCGCACGGTCCTTTGGCTAAACCAACGAACCACGGAGCCTGTAATTTGGAGTCATGTATAATCACCAGGCTCGCTCCGGGGAGATATTTTTGACTTTGGAGCCTTGGGTGGAGGGGTTATATATTCACTGTGTGACTTGCAAGTTAGTGATTATGGTTAGAAGGAGAAATAGGAGGAAAAAAGAAGGTTAGAGGCCCTCTGGCTTTGTTCCCGAGTGAATTTGCATGCTTTACCAGGTTTGAGGCATCTGATCATATCACACCCGCACTAATTGTTAGGCAAAACACTCTGTTTCGTCTCCCCAAAATGCACTCATGAAAAGATTTAAGACAGCCATGAGCTGTTAGTCATTATCAGGGTTTAACTGTACATTGAATTAGAATCTTGCCTAAAGTTATGAAAAAACTGGTTAAACTCACACAAGAAAGTTTTCCAACTAAACACAGATACTATTTAGACTGAAACAAGTAATTTAACCACATATTTGAGTAAAGAAGCCCAAGTTTCTTCCTTCTTCACTGACCAGCTAATGAACATAACCATAGCTGGCAGGTGTTCGGGATATAATGTCACTTTTTCAAACATTGAATGAACCTTTTTAATCTCGTCACCAGCAGGCATTGCAAATATGAACGTAATTACAAAATATTATTTCAACCCTTCAACAACTGAACCATCCAAAAACAAATGGAAAACGTTCAGTCAACTAACTCCTTTCACACTCAGTAAAGATTTCATGAGTTGGGGGTTTTCTAAGAGTCCGCCCCCAGTCTGCTACCATATTAACATTCAACCCGAAGTGATCAAGTTAAAGAGCTCACCAAAGTACTCCTGTCTGTCTGCAGATGCCTCTCTTCCAGTAGTCGGTTCCTCTTGGGATTTTGGGGTTGGAGTTGATGTGGAGCTTGGTAGAATGGAAGTAGACACTAGTTTTTCTTTTAACGTCAGACCCCCAAGTAACGCTTCTTTTTCCAGAGCAGCATCTCTTAACAACAAACGGGTGAGCTCCTGCTGGTAGCGGGTTCCAAGTAAGTCAGAGTGTCGTGCCCTCTCACCCACTCCATCACCTCTTGATCCCCGCTGGTCAACGAGAGTCCAATCTTGTTCCGCCGGGTGAAAAGTAGCACTGTGAGTGCTCAGTGCCGGGGGATATGAATGACGGCTGTCGCCCGATACCCCTTCATGGCAGTCCCTCCAAACCTCAATAGGGGGTGCTCCTGTCTTCCCCGATGAAACAACAGAGTATGCTTGCCCAAAGGTTGTGCCACTGAGTTGAGTCGATGAGAGCTGCATCTGTTGAGTGGGACCAGGCGTGTGACGGTTGTCATAGCCCAAACTGATTCCACTTGTTCGGTTACTGCTGCATCTGCTTCCCATGGGACTCCCACCTCCGCCACCACCTCCGCTTGCAGTACTGCTGGCAAAGCTGGAGCGTGGACTCACCAACACAGACTCCTGCAAGCTGAAAGATGAGCAGGGACTCAGTGCAGGTGCAGAGGGGAAGAAGAAACCCCCGACACTTTCATGGGTCCTCTGTGGTGGATGAGATAGAGAAGCAGGGCGACCGCTGTCCCATGGCTCTCCACCTGAGCTCAATCGTTTGTAGAAAAGAGCTTCCTGAAGGGACAACCGCTTGTGTCGCTCTAACTCATGGAGGAAGCTTGGCTCCATGGCAGGCAAACGGGCAGAGTTGTGTGTTGGGTATGGAGGTGGCATGGACGACAATGAAGGAGGTTGGGCGAGAAGCTGTTGGCGACGAACGAGCTGCTGGAGCTCTAAAGAATATCGGCGCTGCTTCATGGCCTCCCGTGAGTTAGGACTGTATGCACCTTGCGGGTCACCTTCACTTCTCGGGGAGTCGCCTCGTCTCAGTTGATCACACGCAGCACGGCCCTCAACCGTTTCAGGCAAGTAGCACGAAGCACGTTGCTGGGGCGACCTGCGCCTCAGAGGGGCAAGACTAGAAGGGTGGTGTTCAGTCGAACCCCCACAATCTTCAGGTACTTTGGCTGAAGTTGCAATCGGCGTTGCTACTCGCTGAGAAGAACCTACTTTGCCAGATCGTCCAGCTGAGAGTCCACACACCTCTACAGAGGTAGAGAGGGGGAACGTAGAGGTCCCCACAGGAGCTTTAATCTGTGCAACTGTTCCGTTATTGCCATTGTTGCTATTGCTATTGCTGTTGTTGTTGGCGTTAACCATGTCATTTTTCTTTTTGCTGAATTTCACACTTCCCGAATCACTCAACTTCAGTTTCTGCTTTAGTTTGATGCCAAGTCGATCCATTGTGTCTCAACTACTATACATACAAAACAGGATTTACACTGCAATGCACTGGTTTAAATAGTGTTCTTCATAAATAGAGAAAACAGTGTTTACATCAGCTTAATTCAAGTGTTTCAACCAAAGATCAAGATTGGTGGCATCCAAATAAAAGCGAACGCATAGACAAAACATTCCAAAAAAAAAATGTGAAAAGTTAATACTTTTTTTTGTGTTGTTTTACAAAAGAAGAACTACAAAAATAAATATTCAGCTTTGACGATAAATAAAAACACTATGGCATGTTTTCAACGCTACATGTTCTAGTTACAGTTCAAAAGCAGCAGGTTGACTCCAACCCGTTTGCTTGTGATGAATTCCCTCGTCTGGCGTGTGAACAGGAGCGTGTTTATCCATTTGTTTCAGACTTTTTGTGCAGCAACTAGTGGTCTTGTCTTCGAATGTGAGGAAACAATCGAGTGGAGACTTCAGTCTGCGTTCAAAGTGTCTTTACGCGTCGCAAACTCGCGAAGAGTCCCTCCATTCAAAGGAAGAGCCTCGCAGGTCCACCCGAAAACCTCGCAGAGCAACCCCAAGCAGGTCTTGTAATCACCCGTGCCTCTTTGTCTCGGTTAGCTCGTCCAAACGCTGGTTTAAAACCGAGTTTAAACACAGAATAACTCCAGCGCGGCTTCCCTCGGCTGCAGGCGCAGGTTACAGGAGAGCGCTCGGCCCCTTCCTCGCTCAGCTAGCGGCGTTCAAGAACCAAGTTAAAACTCTTCTGGTTCTCTGAGCGGGTCCACCAACCCTCCGCGACTCCAAAAGCGATTAATCCTCGGGCATAAAGTACAAAGCAGATCAAAGGCTCCCGTTGTTCCTCGGGATTTCAACTTGGCCCCGTCCAAACGAGAAGAAAATGACTATTACCCCCCAAAAGTGGAAGTCTTTACCCTCGCGGAACAATGAGGAACCAGCTGCAGCGAGGCGAAGAGAGGAAGCTCGCGTATCGCTCGCCCAAACACATTCGCGCGGATAAACACGCACTCTGCGCCGGAAAACTGCAGCAAAATCTACAAGCCACGGTTTCTTTCTTTCCAATATTTTCCCTTCCTCCCCCTTTCTTCTTCCTCTGTGGCTTTTTCCCGACCGGAACACCTTTCCCTCGGGCAGCGCGCATGAATAGCATCCCACTATTTCGTCACAGAGACCAACTCAAACAGTCTGTGCCCATTGACTCGCTCAGGGACTGTTTGGACCTCCATAAACATCCCTCACATTTACTAGACGCCTTAAAAGAAACAATTTGTGCTTGTCCACAGAGGCAGAACGAGAGTTGTTTTTAGTAGACTATCTAAAGTGTGGAAAGCTTTGGTTTTGTCTAGCATGGTGGCATTATTAGATTGGATTTATACATTATTTCTAAAACTTTCCAATTAAAGGTGATGGCTTCAGTACATTTGGTTAACACTTCTATCACAAACACATACATTTACAACACAACAGCTCAGCTAATAGGGAACGTTCATACATTCATAGCATTCTCTAACCTTATTTCAAATCTAAATGTTAGATCAACATAAAGAACGTTCTAGTAACATTCTAATAACGTTAACTTAAACGTTATCTAAACACTATTCTCACAACATTCATAGAACGTTGTTTTTGTGAGTTATGAATGTTCTCATAATGTTGAAAGAAAGGGTTTTGGGAACAAAGTTCTCAGAACGTTATTAGAATGTTTTTTTTTTGTTATATTTTCAATTACACAGAAGTGGAAAGAACGTTCTAAAAATGTTTTTAGAGAGAACGTTCCCATAATGTAAAAAAAACTAACGTTTATGCAACAGTTATTCCCAGAACGTACTTGTAACATGAAATTTGTTAGCTGGGAGGTTTCTCCTCAAGAACTACTTCTGAGCACTGTTTCACACTTTTTATACTTTTATTTCATTTTATCTTTAATGATAAGTTACCGGAGTATTTATTATGATAATCACACTTTTCATTACTAAGTAATGTAAGGAAGTAAGGATCAAATTTAGATGGTAATTACTGAAATCAGAATGCAGGAGGCTACATCTTAAAATAAAACAATGCAAGTCTCGTGTTTTTTTGGTCAAGACCAGTTCATCAGGCCTTGCTGATTGGCTTAAAAAAACTCCACAAATTGGCCAAAAGTCAAAACATTTGAACTTGTTCATTGAACACGAAGATGCCTTTTCACTTTGTCTCTCTCCAAAGAACCATTTTTCCCGCAGTACTCTCACTACTCGCTCCACATTCTTCACACTTTTCCATATTGTACCTAGACATTGACTTAACATGTGAATCGCTCACTAATCACGCAAATTCCAGTCTTGGTCTGAACACCAATGTAAGACTAAACATCTCCATAAAATGCTCCAGATGTCAATGAGGAGTTGAGTGTTTCAGGCTGTGGACAATTTCAATCAGTGATCTGTCGAACATAAACTGTCAAAATATAAACAGCTCGAATAATACATAAAACTACCATTCATTCATTCATCTTCATGTCGGCTTTCTTCCCTTTCGGGGTCGCCACAGCGGAATGAACCACCAACTCACTGGCATATGTTATACGCAGCGGATGCCCTTCCCTGCCGCAACCCATCGCTGGGAAACACTATTTAACACTATTCTTATTCAATTCACTTATTCCGCATGTCTTTGGACTTGTGGGGAAACCGGAGCACCCGGAGAAAACCCACGCGTTCACGGGGAGAACATGCAAACTCCACACAGAAATGCCACCTGCCCCAGCCGAGCCTAGAACCAGCGACTTTCTTGCTGTGAGACGACCGTGCTACCCACTGCGCCACCGTGACGCCTTAAAACTACCATATACAGTCGAAATAAAAATACCATATACTGCTACCTTAGGGGTTGTAAAGTAGTTTTTAAAGCTGATCAGTAATTTCTGACTTTCTATAAAAGCTCGGTTTGTACGGATTTTGGGGGGAGAAATAAATCTACAAAGTATTATTATTATTATTATTATTATTATTATTATTAAAGAGATGTTAGTGAATGACTTAAAGAAAAGATAAACTAGCATTGTTTTTAACATGAAGTGGCACAAAAGTAATGTATGGCATAAGAATTGAGAATAAAATGAATACAACATAATTAGGAAAAACTTAAAGAAAACAATGTGATTCAATGTATCACACATTCTGCAGCTGATGCTAATAACCCGTTTGTGTTCCACTATTTTAACCACTTTTTTGTTTTGTTATTTTTGTTTTTTAGGTGTTTTTCCACTAAATGTGTGTCTATTCAAATAGGCTTTATGCTGGGGAGGTGATTAGCACCAGCCCAGAGAGAGGCTCCCAGTGATCTCACAGAGAGGTTCTTCACTGGGAAAGATCTTTTCTCTGAATGTGTGTGTATTTTTACTTTGGGTTCCCAATTTTTTCCCACATCAATAAAAAAAAGTGACTTAACTGCTTTATTTCACCACAATTGGTTTAAAGCAAGCCTTTGTAATAAGTTAGAGATTACTGGTCCAATTAAATCAACACTTGTTGATTTAATGAACTTTGCGATCTCCAAGATGGCTGTATAGTTCTATTTCTACCCCAACAATTGTTAAATTGAATTTGTTATTCCACATGAGGCCTTTGATAAACCACCCAGAAGCACCTAAAAAAGTACTATATCTATAAACACTTTGATTGATTGATTGATTGATTGAGAATGTTTTAATGCAACCCTTTAAATTTATTTAAGCCTATTTTTTACTTTATTCGAGCTCAATTTTTATTTATTTATTTTTTGCTGTAAAGGGAACCAACAAAGTGTTATGAAATTATTTTATTTTATTTATAAAAGAAGTGAATGTTTGCTTGACTTAAAGTCGTGTTTAAACAAACCGAACCCCGAGAACATGTAAAAGGCTGTTCGAAAGACCTCACATACTTCATGTGCCATTTTCCCAACCCTGAGGCCTAATTGGTCGTGCCTCTCGTCTGTGGAATGTGCGGAGGGATATCTGGTAGTTCCCTGGGACTGCGTGAGTCGGCTCGGTTGTGTGTGCTTTTCGCCAGGGAGCGCAACAATGAGCGCAGCAGTCTTTCTTGACTTCCCCGGCGGAAAATGCCTGGCTCCGCTCTATAGTTACCGAGAGCATAAATTCCGGTGACAACGGACCTGCTGTCGTACGGTTACTGTAGTCGGCCCCACAGAGCCTCTAAAAGACCAAGCGCGCTGTTCCTTTGTGTAAAAGCTAGTTTTTCTGTTCGCCGGAGCTCCCTCCTCCCATGCCTGCCTTGTGCAGCTTCTGCTGAGCTCCAGAGGCGGCGAGTGGAGACTTGTCCGGGGGAAAGCGAGGGCGAGCGGGAATGCTTCAGCGCTTACTCAGCATGCAGCGCTCGAGCCTGAGCCGTGCACACTACACTACACCGGAGGAATGAAGGGGGTCGCTGGGGCTCCGGGACATGCGAGCGAAAGATTTTCCTCGTTCCAAAACACTTTCGCAATGCTTTAAAACACACTAGCCACCAAAGATTGTGCATTTATAACCGGAACAAACGATTCAAACAGCTAAAGTACCAATTAAAAAAATAAATAAATGTTTCCGTCCTCTCTTGAATCCACATTCATGTAGATTTAAGCGTACATGTGTGATTTCGTGTCTCTTGTTTTTTTCCATAGTTGTTAAAAGATGGAAAACGAACAAAGATTCAACAGGTGAAACCAACACGTTTTGTTTGAAATCATAGCGACACCTTCTGGTAGAAACTTGTTAAAGTTGAAAGAACGTACTTGTCCCTTTTGCTTGCCGTAGTTGTGAGAATCCAAAATGGCTGCTTCCTTAAGGACAGTCAGAACTGCAGGTGATATTGTTGTTAATATGTTGATAGTTCAAGGCATTTTTGACTATTGCATGCTATTTAACATATTTTATATGCAATTAAATATTTAATTTCAGTACTGTTGTTTGAAATAGCATTGTTAAATGTTTGGCGGACGTTACGTTGCCTCTTTGACAGCATGACAGCATGTGAAGATGTTACACAATTTTATTTGAGAAATTATGTTAAATTTAATTTATGTTTTTCAGTACTGAAATACTCTGTCCGCCCCTTTTCATCTGCGTGTGTGACACATGCAGGAATAAAGTGGAGATTGGAGTAAGTGCTATTTAACTTTATTTGCCAAAGAAACTACCTGAATTCATAATTAGACTGCTTCATGACTTCATGGATTTTTCTTTAAATGTGTCATATATTGTGAAGTCGTTTTTTCAGACATTTCCTGAACGTTTTAGTAAAACATGCCTCAAGTGATATTCAGATTGGTTCATGCATGTTCGTGTAATCCTATTTTATTTGCTGAGAGCTCAAAATGACTTGATGGCTGAAGCACCGCCCTCTAACCAATCAGATAAACTGCTAATGCAGCTCAATTAAGAATGTACACAGACTGACCCAGACATGTAAGGGAAGCAGAACTGTATCGAACTGTTTAAAATTTACAAATTTATCAGTTGCAAATGGGTGGGGTTTCTTTGCGTCGACATGCAAAATCTCAGCAGGGGGGTGTGGCGGAAGCATGACAGTGGGGGGAACAGGAGCATCGGTCTCGTTTTGTGGAGCACAACCATTTGAGTTGTTTCCGAGACATTTTTACAATAAATACTGTCTTCTGAAGGATATTAAGGGTGCAGTGATGATATAGAGGGATAAAACATGTATTAGAAATTATTTAAATGGGGCATGATACATCAGACAATTTTAAATATCAAAGTAAGCAAAAGTTAACAATTAGTATAGCAACCAGTTCAGGTTCTGGTCAGGGTTTAGACAATATTAACAATATTTATACTACTCTTTATATATTTTTTGTATATATATATATATATATATATATATATATATATATATATATATATATATATATATATATATATATATACATATATATTGACTCTTGACTTGCATGCGATTCCATTACCTTACTCCTGATTTCCCAACAGAAATGGTTTAGCACGCAGCGGAACAGAATACGGACCACTAACAGATCTACCGGACTGGTCATTTACAGGTGAATTGTGCTTGACATGTTTAATTGCCAGTAAGCACATATATAAAGTTCAGATCTATTATGGGCATCTTGTGTTAGATTTTTCCTGAAATATTCTGTCGAATAAGACAAGTGATGAGTGTATTTCGAATATAATTTCCAGATGGACGACCAGCTCCTCCACTGAAAGGTCAAATCCGCAGACAAAAGCAAAGAGAGGAGTTTGCTGTAAGGCTGAAACATGTTTTTGGATTACAGAAGTTTTGTCTGCTAAAATTCAACGTTATAAATCTTTGCCTCTGTATCCGTCTCCCAATGTAGAGAAGAGCTGTATATTTGAATGCAGAAGTAGACGAAGGGATGAAGAAGTGGCAAGAGAAGAAGGAAGCTGAGAAACGGAAGGAGGAACATGTGATGTCAACAATGCTGAAACCTAAAGGGAAATTAATGATCAAGAATAAAAAATGAATATGGTTGAAAACGAAACAAGCCTTTTTTTATTACATGTTTTTGTTTATTACTGACATTGTATTGGGTAAGAATTCCAAGTCAGACTTGGAAAAGAAATGTACTTAGTCTTATATACAAGGATATAAACTTTCAGTAATTATTCTCAAAGTAAGAGCAAGGGTTGTTCCTGGAGTGTTGATGTTCTGCAGGGTTTTGTGTCTCAAATTCCTAGTTGTGTTTCATGAAGTTTGAAACGAACCTATGTGGGCTGTGAAACACCAGGAACAGGGTTGTCTATGCTTGTTTCTTAGAAAAGAAGTAATAAACTATGGCACGCTTTGTGGTTCTATTGTAGTGTTTTGAGTACTTTTTTGAGAAGCCAAGACAAAATTATATAAATTTTCTCTAAATGTAGTGGAAAGAAGTTGCTTTTCATGCATTTATGTTTATATCTGTAACATCCAGGTAATGCAGGGTTACTCCTGAGTCTATAAAAATCTAAAAGTTAATACAATTTTAAAAATCCGGCTCTTTTTCACCTAATTTATTTTTCTAATGTCCATGTAAAGCTCCATACCATTCCTGGAAGATTCTGGAAATGGTTGCGTTTACTCAGCTACATGCCAATCTCACAGTAAATTGCTTCTATGAACAATTTCTGTCTGGGTTTCGTCCACTCACTCTACAGAGACGGCTCTCTTGAAGATAACAAATGGTCTTCTTTTGGGAGTTGATTCTGGTGACGTCACAGTACTTATTCTCCTTGATCTCAGAGCTGCGTTTGGTATCACAGGGCTTTCAGTCGCTCAACCCCATCGCTCTGGAATGCTCCACCTCACCTCTGTGACACTACTTCCTTCTAACAGTTCAATGCCAAGCTTAAAACTCATCTATTCAAGCAGCCCTTCAGGGATTGATTAGGGTCTCACTTATTTTTCAACTATTTTGTGTTAATTTAGATTGTATCCATTGTATTCTATTGTGTTATTGTTTGTATTTTTTTTCTCTTTGTTGATCTGATTGTTGTGATTTTACATTGTAAGGTGTTTGTGAGAGCCTTAAAAGACGCCCCAAATAACATTTATTGTTATTATTATTTAGAGTAAAAATATTCAACAGCCAATTTATCACTGAAAACGCTGCAACAAAAAAGTTTTGTAAAAACAAACAAAAAATATTTCCAATTGAATTCTATATGAAGGACCAAATAGACTCGGTTTGAACCACTTTCCATCCGAAAATATTTTTTTGTTTGTGATTATATATTTATAAAATAACACCCCCCCCCCCCTCCCCTTCTATTTCCCCAGAATATATATGTTTTAATTGAAAGGTTATTATTTTGTTATTGTTTTTCCAAAGAAAAACACATTTTAAAGTCAATACAAAACATCAACACAGAAATGGACTGAAAATAATCTATCATGGGCATCTTTTTTAGGAGCATTGTCCTTTCTTGTTAGCTGTGTTCATGTTTGAGCTCGTCCATCAGCTTAAATCTGGGTTAAAATTTAGAACAAACAAGTGTAACAAAACAATTAACTACAAAACAGCACTTTTCATTCTTTTTTCATTTAAAATGTCCTTCTGGCCTTACACATCAATAACAATGATTAGATTAAAAATGTAATTTTACAGAGGAGGGGGCAGAGAGATAGAGAGGGGGTAGATGCAGAGAAATAAGAGGATGAAGAGGAGGAGAGACAGAGTTTAAACTTGCTGCTCAGAATCAAGATACTGTAGAAGATTTCCCATTTAGAGTAAAAAAATATATATATATCATCAAGAGAACATCAAAAGTGTGCAATGCGTAATCAAAGCAGAAGGTGGCTACTTTGTAGAAGCTAGAATTACATATTTTCAGCTGTTTTACTTTTTTGTTATGTATACAATTCCATATGTGTAAATTCAATGTTTTGATGCCTTCAGCATGAATCTACTGTTTTTTGAATGAAGGGGTGTCCAAACTTTTGGTCGGTACTGTACATATATAAACTTTCAATCAAGAAGCACACAGGTAACAACCAAAGAAACATTTTAGAATATTTATTCACATTCATATACAATATACAACTTGCAACTTATACATAGAACACATACAATAGGCCTGAATGAACAAATCATTGCTTATCATAACAAGCCAGATATATATATATATATATATATATATATATATATATATATATATATATATATATATATATATATATATATATATATATATAACATTACATAAGTAACAGATTAGTTTTTTTTGTTTTGTTTACACACTAATTATTAAAGAGAGTTATTCTACAAGAACCGGTTTTAACTGGTCGATCTTCATTGTGCAGTATTATTTGGCTCAGATACTCTCGTAGAACAGCAAGTAGCACTTCTTCCCGATGGTCTTTGACAGAGTGGAGGAGCTGATTCGATCAATATCATTGTCACAGCACTCCAGCCATCCAGATCCCCTGGGGTCCCGAATGTGACTGACGTAGTGCCCTGCACGAGAAAACAACTCTAGCTTCACCATTCATGATTGAACGAGAACGCTAAAATCACAGATGAATTCCTCACCACAATACATACTGCTTCCCTCATGAGAGACTGCGCCAGCGAGGGAGAAGAGCGAGCCGATGCTGTCTGGTTCCTCCGCCTGAGGGACACAAACACAGAAATATTAGACAACTCCTTCTGATAACCCTTCTCTATTCTTCCCGTCTTCCTACTGAATATAAAATGCTCACATTGTGATCAGCTCTGGTCTCCTCTGTCAATGACTTCATCTCTTTCACCCTCATCTGTCTGCTTCCTCCTGAACACCATAGAAAAAGAGACAAAATTCCAGTGAGTTCCCGGAGCAGAAATATAACACGTCGTTTTGAAAGTGATGTCAAAGATGAACAGTGCAAAATCAGTAGTGGAAAGAGTGCGGACATTCTGTGCTAAATTACATGTACTGTTTCATTGCTAAAATTCAGGAGTATGCTCTTGCTTTATAGTGGCAGTTGTGGTCTGATGGATAAGGAGATCGACTTATGATCAGAAGGTTGCTGGTTCGAAACCCAGATCCACCAAGTCGAAGGTGGTGTGAGTGATGAAACACTTGCTCTCCATCTTAACCACAGCTGTGGTGTCCTCGAGCAAGGGACCATTTTCTGAAATGCTCTCCGGGCGCCGCAGCCATGGCTGCCCACTGCTCCGGGTGTGTGTTCACGGTGTTTGTTCACTGCTGTGTGTGTACACTGGGATGGGTTACATGCAGAGCACAAATTCGGGTATGGATAACTCCATATCTGGCCACTTTGACTCACTTTTCACTTCACTCATGATTGCCTAATATCGCAAGCGTAGGTGGCGAGCTGTCCGAGGGAGGAGGATGGGACCATGAAGCTGCTTGGGCCCGGACAACGTGATGTTGGTCTTACATACATGGGTAGGTAATGAGTAGGTTAAGTAGTAACCTCATTTATACTCAATTACAAGTAAAATAACTGATGTTGAAAAGCATTAAAGTTAAAGTACAAATTACTCTTCAAAAAGTACTCAGAGTACTAGTTACTTTTTCTTTGGTGGTAATGACATAGATTTTACAAACGTATTTAGAGTCTGTAAACAGTATTAACTGAACTGTCATGTATGTTTTATAAAACATTCACAGAACCGATATGTGTGTATGCGAAAAATAAATATTTAAAAGATTGTAACAAAAACAAACTTGTAGGTCTACGTATAAGTATGTGTTTTATAACAAAACACTGTAACAGTATTAAAATATGCAAATATAATGGGATAACAAACAGCGGGGCAAGGTACTTATTAAACAGACCTTGCATACAAACATGTATATCCCATATCAATCTTTCCGCTGCTTTATCGCTATCTCTAATCTCCATGTCTAATATTTTACGATGATAGAAACTCGCGTAGCTCTTCTGAAGTAACCGGATCTTGTTTTCGACTCAAATAGGCTTTTCATTGGTCCATTAAGATTAGACAGTAAAGTGAGTAGTTGTAATCCGTTACCTCCGCCACAACAAAAACAACACGTATTTGATGAAAGAATACGTACTAGCCCTGAAGGACAGTGAAAACTCCTCTGGAACATCCAGTCTGTCTTTCAGCTTGCACATCTGGGATGCCGTGTCAAAGCGCTGGACCAGAAGAACCAGGATCCTGTGGAGAGGATAAGATGGTAAGACTATGGACTTTATTAGGTTTGCTTATTATGTATTATTACAAAGAGAGTGTTGTACTTTGGGAAGAACAGGAATTGGAGTGTCTCTGAAGCTTTAGTTCCACCACATGCACTGCAGGTCATGTTCAATGCAGATATCTGCAGAAAAAAGAACAACCAATCAGAATCCGCTTCAAAGCGCATCTTTTGTGGTTGAAAATAATGATCACAATAGTCTTGTGTTAATCCAGTGTTTCTGAGGTTGGGGGAAGATAAAGGAAAGTATCTTTTACGATGTTAACCCCGAAACAATGTGAAGAGAAGCCAAAGTTTATCTGTTTTTTTTCCATCTTGGGAACTGAAAGAGACTAGCATGAAATTAATTTGATTGGAGGGATGTCCCAATGTATTTGCATATGTGTGTTTGTTAAAAGTGACCAGATCCTGGGTGAGGAGAAGGACTCTCCCCTGACATGGGGACAGAGAGCCATGAGTGCTTCTGGCTACTCGGCTGATGATGACTTTGCTTATTTAATATTACATTTTTCGATTTTACAGGTTCATAAAATCACAAAACAATTAGTTCCCTAGACAAAGTACAGAAGCATATTAATGTTCTTCACTTTCCATCCCTGGAAATTATTCAAAACCATCGAAATATGTGTTATTAATTACCATAAGGAAAAATAAGGAATTACTGGAGTATCAAAATACGATACGATGATGGCTTTCCAATAAAACCTGATTTGATTTGACTTCTAAAAGCTTTACTGATCCTCTACAAACCTAATGCAGTGATACCTCGATATACAAAATGAATCCGCTTCAGGGTGGCCTTCGTAACCTGGATTTTTGGTGCGGCAAAGCAAGTTTTAAATGTAAAATTACTCCGAAATTACATAAAAAATTGGAAATAACATGGAAAACCAGAGAAAAATAAAGTAAGATTTTTCAACCCTTAAAAGTACACATCCATCTTCTTGTTGAATTTCAAATGTTAAATATAGTTCTCGTGTGCTATTTTCATATCGTGGAATTTTTTTCCTGCAAAATATTCTTTGAGTGGCATTTCGTATCTTTGATTTTTCGTAACGTGAAGCATTTGCATTTCGAGGTACAACTGTATTGGCAATTCAACACATCTTTCAAAGACGAAAGACTTCACTCACCTTGAAGTACTGCTGCAGGCTGTCTGTGATGCTCCCTTGATGAGTGATCACTAGAGGCACATGGTTGCAGGTCTCACTGGAGCTCATCTGGAGGCCACAGCTGAAGACAAGCAACACAAGAATGAGTTTGAGAGTCGGAAACGAGTGCATGAGGATGAGTGATGTCATCATTACCTGGTGCAGGTGAGGATGTGATTTAGCTCAAACTCCTGGCTGATTGCGGGGCATCTATATTCTGGCTGAAGGCTATGCACATTCATTCCCTCCTCTTTCACTTGGGCCAGAAAGAGCATCAAGAAGTCATGAGCGTTCTGATAGACAGAGAGAAAAGAGGATAACGATGTTAAGTCTTGCTATAATGGTGCTCAAGTTAATGCGGTCAGACTCTGAAATCAACCCCACTGACTTCAACTGGGATCACATACGATGGAGAGAATCGGAGATTTCGGATCACTTCAGCTGAATTGAACTGTGACCTGTGATACTACATCACGTGACTTGACTACCAAGCACCGATTTGAGAGGTCAGAGCATGTGTTTACTGAAATCTTGTTTTAAAGCTAAAATCAGTCTTTATGTGAAATACATCAGAGTGAAACTTGCTGCCATTTGGACCATTTAGTTATGCAATGATACAGATAAAAATATTGGGTAATGGCTCAATTCCGTGCTCCAGAGCAGTACTTGGTACCCCGAATACCAGAGCATCAATACCACTCTATGACAGCTTTATGTCAGTTGAGGAGATGCACTTAACAGGTGTAGAAATGTACTTTCACAGGAAAAAAATTAACACCAATGCTGGTGATAAAAGCTTTTACGCTAGCATTCTGATCAAATAAATACAAAAATCAGTACAATACCGAGTATAAGGAGTTCGCTATTCGCAGGAAAAGGCAATAGCCAACTTTATAGCAAAGTATGACCGCAAACCTGACCGACACGAGCCTCAGACTCTTCAGCGTACTGAACCTGAGGTAGAAAATCACACACCGCTTCTAAACATTGTTTAAGTAGATTTTAACGACTGCATTTGGCTAATGAAGAAATGTTGTTTTTCATAAACAAAAAGTCGTTTAAAAAAAAAATCGGTGTGTCCCTCGAGCTTGACATATTTAAATAGCGTGCTACCTGCTGGGAGGGGTCTATCTCTATGACCATGCGACGGCCATCCGAGCTCTTAATAGCTAGTCTGACCGAGGCATACGTTCAATCACGATCGTCATCTTCACCTTCTGGGAGTCTCCATAGAAATCAGGCTGGCGTTCCCGGATGCAGTCCTTCACTGTCTGTAAGAGCCTTTTCTTCTGCTTCTTGTCGCAGCCAGTCATTAGGCCCATTTGTAGTTCTTTAAGAGTCCTGGAGAGAAAGGAATGTATTTAACCAACCTAAAATAATAGTGTTAATCTTTGGAGTGGTTGAGGATATTTCTTTAATTCTTTTTGAAAATTTGACAAGCTAATACAATTCTGAATGACAAACAGCACTAAGAGTTGACGCTACAGAGGGCAACATTTTAAAAGTATAAAAAGCTTGTAATGCAAATAAAATGGTTGCGCTTTACCTAAGCAACATGCAAAAGGCGTCTAACCGACTGTCTGGAAACAGCAAACTATCCCGGAAGAGAGGAATCCCGAGGAGACACTGCAAGACGGAGCTTATACAGTAGGTGTTCTCTAAATTAGGGAGACTGAGAGGAAATCTTCAGTTAGTGATTGGTTAAGAGTGTTGATGTGTTTTATGTTTTTTGGTGCAGATGCGTCATTCACCCTAAGTGCTTGAGTTTTCTTGACGTTAATGGCCTCTCGGGATCTTCCTTCGTGTGTGTGATGTTCAGCTCCGGGATTGCTGCTGGCTTTACTCTCTGGAACGAAGGGTCGGGCTCCACAACGGAACTTTCCAAGTCAATGTGGTCATCTGATCGTTGATCATCTGCTGCATCTGAAGAGATGAAAAGAATGCAAGTGATGAATGATAGGAATACAGGTCACATTTGTAAAACATTACAATTTTAAGTCGTCCATTTGTGAGTGTAGCAAACAATATCATGAGAAGATCAAAGACAAAGCTCAAGTTGGATTTGAGAGGACAACTGAACAGTATTGTGACAAGTGAAACAGAGGGATAAGATTTTATGAATAGTCTCTTACCACTGTTGGACTCGTGCTGGGAGCTCTCTTCCTGGAGACCTATCCCTGAATCTGAGCAGTCATGGGATGGAAGAGATGGGGCTTCGCAAATGCTGTCCTTGGAGGATATTGGAGAGTCAGTGGAGGTAGACTCATCCTGCTCAGTAGAGGAAGAGCTACAGCGAAACAAAGACACAATTCTGTTGAAGAACGGTCGCATGGAATGTGATTTGTGCTTGCGGGGTGAAGGTGAGGGAAGAGTTTCACCATCTCCACCAGATGAAGGGGCCGGAACCCCAACACGAAGATGAGAAAAACCTGAGCGGCTTGCATTTTCTCTTCTGCTTCTTTTCAGGTTGACACTCCATGTCCGCTGCTAAATAATATTCTGCGAAAGAAATAAAATGTGAAAACCAGATTGCAACAGCGCACTCACTGAGGGGTTAAAAATTTATATTTTCATAAATACAATCGATGCAGAAAACAGGTCAGAGTTTTCTCTTTATAAAACTGTCAGTATTTTTTCATCAGGTAAATTCAGGGTGATTGGAACACTATAACCCTATTGAATCAAATATCTTTTTATATCAGTCCTAGCTTGAGATTCTGATTCACAATAGGTGTGAACATGGTCATAACCCTATGCTTGTTTTATTATTATGTCATAAAAATGTAAAAACATTACACAGGCCTTGGGTAAAAAAAAAAGAAAAAAAGAATGACGTACTTCAATAAATTCATGAAAATAGTTAATGTCATGTTTTATGACATGTGAATGACTTTTCATTAATAACAATAAATGCTCAAAGCTCAAAAATCAAATAAAAATAGTGATAGTAATAACATTGCAATAATAATAACTATAGCTATACTAATTTAGACTAGTACACAAACCAAGTCTGACAGTAAGTTTTCCCTTAATGATAAATTAACCCTTTAGTGGTGTTCATATTATTGTTTCTCAGGCACACTGCTCCTCGTGTGAGGATCAAGCAGATGACGGTACAATATTCTAAAAATCTACTCCAGTAAAAGTAAAAGTACCTCTTAAAAATATTTACTGGAGTTATTTACTAATTCGTTCTGATCTGGAGCGTGTTTCCCAAACCACTGCGTCGCTTGCTTTTGACTCAGCATTAAAGCATAAATAAAAACGTCACTTTATTTTTGTTTTATTTTTTTGATGAAAACTGAAGTTAAATAACCAATCCCAAATAATCTTAGCAAGTCATTCTCTATTTAATATATTGCAGATCAGAATTGCAGCAGTCAGATTAGTATCCAAAATATTTGTGAATCAACCATAACTTGTCCAACAATTACTTTGGCCCAATCATGTCAATGGTGTCAAAGAACATCGTTTTCTCTTATTATTTAATTAAGTTTCTTGGAAAAAATGGAGAGATACAATTTCGGTTTAACAAAATTATGTCCTGCTTTTTTAATCAATGGCAAGGAAGATCACGAGGTGAAATTTAAAAACAGACCAACACAAACAATCGACAAAACATCTGTAAATTACAGTACATCCCAGTTTATAAGAAACTGTTTGCGGAAATTAAAGGTAAATCCTTAAGTGTGCTTTATTAGAATGTAATACAAAACAGCTGCTGTTAATACAATTTTACGTGCAAATAATATATCAGATTAGGAAAGCGACTACGCAATGGTGTATAATGTTATGAAATATGAATAAGTTCGTTTCATAAAGGAAGAAAAACTTTTTTAACGAAATTATGTTGAACACAACAGTAGCTATCATAACTGTAAATTAGCAGAAACGGTAGCCTTCTTTAACGATGACTAAATAGCTTAGTTAATTTACTTTTGTGTACTGTTTTCTCGGTGAAAAGAGATGTTAATAATTTATTTTGTCAAAAATTGTTAAAGCCTTGATCTACATGACTACTCAACTCAACGTCCGTGAAGATAATAAAATATGTACGCCGTCTTATTACAGTTACTGACGTTGTAGCCCAATGTTGTTATTTTTTGATTGAAATTGATGAAGCCAGCAGCAGGTGAACAGCTGAGGTGAGATGTTCCCTCAGCCGCCATAAAGAATGAATAATGCTACCTTTACATTATCCAGAGAGTGTTTGATAATTTTTTGGAATAACACAAAAAGTTTTAAAAACACAAAACAAGTATACAACCCAAAGAAAAGACAATAAAATATATATCTGCGCGTCATATCCAAAACCCTTTTTACACGCCACATTGAAACAACAGTCAAAGAACCTTTTGGCGGTTATTTGGGAACCGGATATGCACGAGTTAAAAAATAATAAAGTTAAAAAAAACTCGTTTGAATATAATTATAATACAATTTCTTGTAGCATTGTGTCTCCAAACTATTATATTTGTTATATGACTTTTTTTAGATGTTTTAAATTATTTTTTCTTTTAAAATTTCAGAAAATTTTGGCTGCAGCTTTATATATGATAAATATGTGGGCGGTCCTAACTTCATGAAGTTAGGACCGCCCACCACATATAAATACAGGAACAAATAAATGTGTAATTAAATACAATTTAACATTAATAAATACGCGTGTTACAATCAAAAATACAGTATTTTTTTTAATTATTCATTAATTTATATTCTTTTACTTTTAATGTCATTGTGTATCTGTAAAATGTGTCCAATTTTTTTCTGTTTGTTGTCACTGCATCCACACATTCGTTTTCACCATAAACAATATCATGTTGAGTTTTTATTAACGTAACAAACGTAAACATAGTTTGTTTATAACGTTGCTAGCGTTAGTCCAACAGAGGGCGATGCTAGCTTTTTTGGTGCTAACAGCTAGAAACGCTTGGTGTTCTTCGGAAATATCGATGCAGTCAATTTATTCGATGTGAAAGCATTTTTATTACATCAGGTAAAGTTATGCAAGTTCATGTCTCCATTTGACCTCATTTAAGTGTTAATGGTTACCAGAATATGTCACTTGGCATTAACTTAACGTTCGCTTGGTACATTTTGTTGGAAACCCTAACGTGCTTCTCATGATATTAGATAAGCATTGACGTTAACAGTGTGTATGTTTAATACAAAAGTCTAATTAGCAGGTTACATGAACGACTTGAGTTTGAGAAGATATGAAAAGTAGAGATTTCATTTACACTACTACAATTGAGTATACATATATTTCCACTTTTTAATTGTGTGCTTTTACTTCAGCATATTTTATTCATAGCAAAGCACTTACCTATATTTAAAATCAGATTTTTTACTTGAGAAAAAAGGGTGCATACTTTTGAAGTTATTAATAATTCAATGAAGATAAAAAGGAACAAAACTAAAATCCAGTTTTGGTGCAGAGGACAAGGGTTGATATCTTGTGAAGGGTGTGAAATGATTTCACTTAAAATATTTAAGTGATCGTTTGATTTCGAAAGCAAGACACGTATCAGTTATGTTTTGCAGCATGTTTATAACCACGCTAAAACAGGTGTTTGCTGTAGACTTAAACCTGCAAATTAATGTTTAGATAACTCTGTGTCTCTAACAAGTATCTCCAGCGCTTTCTAACAAGTCTTGGATGACTTGGTTATAAAAACATATTTGATATTTTGAATCGGACATAAAACATATATTAGGACTGTTCTTACACACTGTCCAATAAGATCAGGACGTGTCCATAATAATTATGGATGACCATCATTATCTGGGCTACATTTAATGAGCATCACTGAAACAGAAATGTTTCTGAGCTGCTGAAAAAAACTACTGCTGTAAAATAATTGCTAGTAGTAAGTACTTTGAGTACAATATAAAAAAAACAAATTTTTACTCATGTACACAGTCCAATAACTTTATTTTTGCTGAAGTAGTGATACTTTTACCCAAGTACCAAATTTGTGTACTCCTTCAATCACTGTATCTGAGATAAACACTTTTTTAATCCACGTGTCCTTGTTTTAAAACTCACAGACTTCAAAACTGCCTTTCCACAACTCAATGGTAAAGCAAGAAGCAAAAAGACTGAGAAGAAATCTGGTCAGTGGATTCTCTTTTAGTTGCCAAGCGCCCACAAATGGAACCAGCTTCCAGAGGAGATCAAGGGTGCCAACACATTAGTCACGTTTAAATCCAGGCTAAAGACTCACCTGTTTAGGTGCGCTTTTGTCGACACAACTTTTGTCCAAACAACTATTTTACCTCTGCACTTCACCATCTTAATCTGTTTTAATCTATGTTTTACATTTTTCAGTTTTTAATCAATATGTCTTTTTTTATGCTTGATTTTATTAAATGTACTTTTTTTATTCTTCGTTTCAAATGTAAAGCACTTTGAATTGGCCAGACTTTCCATCTTTCTGGAGTCTGTGTAGCAAAGAGGGTGACACAGCCGTAGAACCAAACGAGGACCCACCTGAAGACTCTCTCAACAAAAACCAGATAGGAGGTACACTAACTGGAGCTGTTTTACCTCCTCATCTAGTTTTCATGTTTGTTTGATCATTAATCTTGCTGTTCACAGAGTTAACAGAGTGCCACAAAGGTTGTGTCGCATCTATGTGTGCTGAACAAACTTCTCAAAGAATGCCCAGAGTTCAGCAGTGCCAAGAGCTCCTCTGCTGCTTTTGTTTTAGAAAGAGGTGAGTGAAACATAGAGTACATTTAAAAACATCTATTTAAATACCTGTGTTGTCGTGTAAACTGGAAAATTGCACTTTCTTGGTTATAAGCATCTTTTATTTCTGCTACTAGCTTTTTCTTAAGGGTATGTGTTCATATTTGCTACAGTTAAGAGCACAGATGAAGCTCATTTTAGGCTGTACACTAGTGGATACCAAAAAATGGACAGTGAAAAGTGCTTGATATAGATTCTTCAAGATAACCCGGTGATACAGACCCTGTTGAGTGGTTACAAGCTTGTTTAGAGATGTTGGACTGAACTGATTCAATTGTCATCTGTATAATTCTAAGTGATTTTTTACTTGTGTGTCAGAGCTGCGTGACAAAGAAGGCCAGTGCACTGAGAGTTATGAAGTGGTTGCTCTTGGGTCTGGCCAGAGCTGCTGCAGTGAATGGCTTTCTTTTACAGGATCCATTGTCCATGACTGCCATGCCATTGTCATTGCTCGCAGTATGATTTTGAGCAATGTTTTATCAATACCTTGCAAGATACAAGACATAAGTAAGTTTATTAATATATTTACACATTAATGCAAATGTTATTCAAGAAAATGGTTTAAAACTAAATTCCCTCCAGTTGCATCTGGTGTCCCTTAGGGTTATGTCTTAGGTCCTCTTCTCTTACTTCCCTTACTTCTTTATCTTTTCTTCTCTGTGACTAGTTAAGTGTCTTGTTAAAACACTAGTTTTTTTGCCAAGCTTTCTGTGGATACTTGACAGTAAAAAGATGTCAATCTTCAGTATTGACAAAAAGTTATTTCCAAAAAGAGGTTTCAGTTACGTACATCTCTGTTTCTCTCTTGCTTACAGAACAAGGCAAGACAAGTTTACTTGTATGACCAATTTCATATACTTGTCATTAAAAGTGTGTTCAAGGGTATAACGCAGCTGAATAGTCTTGTAATCCACTTGTTCTCAAGTGAAGATCTCTGTGTCTTGTTTTGCATGGCAGGTACCTGTACAAGCAGCTTCTTCTGTTCTACAGTGAAGATCCAGAGAAGAAGATGCGCTCAGTTCTGGAAAGTGTTCCATCTGAAGGATTGCTGCTGCTCAAGTCCCGTTTATACCTTCACCTGTACACCAATAAAACCCCAAAAGGAGTAGCACAGTGTCTAGTCTTGTAAGTAGAACTCTTTTCTCCTACTCCTGGCGCTCTAAGTACATACTTTCATTTCTCAGTGTCATTATAATTCATAGCCTTTCCATATATCTCTGTGTGCTGATTGATTTTTGAGTGTGACGATCAATGATTTAAAAGGCAGATAAATGGCACACAGACCTTTCAGACTGAGGTCACATTGAAAAATCAGAAACAAGTCAGAATTAGGATCATTTATAAAGACATGAGATTTTCAAATATTGTAGATGAGCTGTTCGGAATGAAAATATCAGATCAAGACTCAGAACAGAGGTGTTCAAATAAAAGTCATCGAGGTCCAGTTATTAAATGTCTTCCAAGTAGCAGGCCTGAACCCTTTAGCTTGCATTTTATAGCCTCTTTTATTTACACATGTATTTAAATTAAATAATTCCCAGTTAAATATTCATATAATAAGACCTTTATTTTTGTACATAAAGCTAATTAAAGTGCTAAACAGAACCAATTAACTCTTTGAATAAGATCTTGAAAAACAATAAATAAAGTAGCTCTTTTCTGAAGAAAAAAAAAAACCAAGTGCAAAAAGCTTACTTTTCAAGTAAAACTCAAAATATTAAGAAAATAAAATACAATATATCCATTTTAGATGGGAAATAGCAGCAGAACCACCTTTCCTCTTTGTATTGTATTGTATTGGTTTTTTTTTGTTTGTTTTTATTACGAGAAAAATGCCCTGCAAGAAAAAAATATATCTGGGTTGGAATGCCATTCTCATGCAGATATATTGGTGCACATCGGTGATTCTGGAACACTTGTTTTTGATAATGTTCATTGTAGAAAAAGGTGTCTTAAGCTGTATTTCACAACAAGGACATTACTGAATGCTTCTTTATGTTGCTCCAAAATCCCCGATACCCTCAGTGAGCAGTCATCCACACGTTGCTGGGCTGTAAATGTATGATTAGTCTTACAGATCGCTCATACTGGGGCTGCAGTTCCTTAATTATTTGCGTTCTCACCTCAGACTTCAGGGAAAGCATTAGTGCACTTTTAATTAATGCCATAGTTTCTGGGGATATCTGGAACAACATCAGGTTTTGGAACTGCTTGAACAAACACTTCTCCTTCCAAAACTAAGGTTTTCCACATCAACCTTTCTTTTTTTTCAAGTCATGCCTTGTCTCCTCCTCTCCAATGCGGGTCTTGCACTGGAAACACAGTAGCAAGGGATTTTATTGGCTCAACTGAGGTAAGTGAATGCAGTATTAACCAAAGTAGCGGAGCTCATGGCATATCCGTGTGACCGGACAAAATGTCCTGTTTGAAATGAACTTTTCTTGAGAATTTATCAGAAATTGGTCATGTACTAGACAGAACCACCCCTCAGCCCAGATGCGGGCCGCAGTCTGCCATTTAGCGATGGCTGACATGGAACATAAAACAAAACAAATGTCACTTTGAGCAGCAGTCTGAACGTAGTCCTAGACATGGTGGAGTCCTAGACACCAGCTGTCTATGCAGACTCCTGATTCATCTTTATAAACAAGTCCATCTTCATTTTTGTTTTTGAAGCATAATGTTTCTTTGATTTCTCACAGTTATATATGCAACGATTCAAGTATAACAGTTGTTTTCGGGTTACAATTCATTTCAACTGGTTATGTTTGATCCCAAAAAATCAAGGGGAGAATCATGGGATTTTCAGCTGGTTGGCTTCTGCTGTAACTGATCGCAGCATTCAGTTTGAGATCAGACCATGTGAAAACTGTGATCTCTCCTCCATCTCTTGCAGGACGTCTCAAAGCAGTTCTTACACTGCTCTGAAGCTGCAGTGCCATGCCAAAGCCTCTCTTATTCCTGCTACCTTTGTGCTTCCAAGTGTGTGGGGGGCTTGCGTCTGCTGCATGTCCGACAGTGACAAACTCACTCGATGGACTGTTACAGGCGTCCAGGGGGCACTGTTGAGTCATTTTATCAGCCCTGTGTACATAACCAGCATTGTTCTTGGTAAGTTATGCTTGTTAGCAATCATCAGAGTCATGTCTTAACTAGCTTTTAGTAAAAATATAAGCAGCTAGAAGTGATGCTCTCCGCTTGTCAAGGAGATTCCAGGCAAAACTCAGAAAAAGTGTCTGAAATAATCAACAAGCGTCTGGGAACAGGCTGGACGGATGCATTGAGGTCCTTGACAGCAGCACTGGATATGCAGTAAACACGTCAGAACTTCTTAAACTCTTCATCTAAACTTTCAGCCATGTATCACAGTTACCAATGGCCCGATAAAATGGATATTCCACTCAAAATATTATAATGTAACCATTAATCACTCATTGATGTATTGTTCCAATCAGAATAAATGTTTTGTCTCTGTACAACACAATTTTAGATTTGATTTAGACAATCCTTACTAACTATGAGGCAGGAAATTCCCTCACAGACATGCATTGAAAAATCTAAAAATATAGTACGCCTGGAGAAGTTATTCCATCTGCTATCAGGTGGTACTTTATTAGGACTATAAAATACTACTTCAATATGTAATTTATGACATGAAAAGGACACACTTTGTTCGAGAAGGAGAAAATGACATTGAACATAGTAAGCATGAAGGTTTTTTTTGCAGAAATTAAACAGTATTGGGCATCAACCCCATTCTCCTTTGCAAAGCATTACATCCAGGGAATCAGAAATTGGCAAAATGACATGATTTGGTGGCTAAGAAACGACAAGAACAATTCCTCTGGCGAATGGCTCTCACTTGAGTTTTCTTTTATTTTTATGCACAACTTCATTTAATTAAAAGAAATAGGTGATAAAAGTTTGTTCTGCTCTCAGAGTTGTCAACTCATGTTCAACTCAAGAAAAATGAATTGCTGCCTATGGAAACACTGCTCACTACCGGAGTCAGCCTCAAGTGGTCAGACGACGAACTGCAGTTCAGTCACTTCCTGTTGCACGCAGAGTTCACCCTTGACTTCAAACCACCATATTTTTCATTAGCTTTAAACAGGAAATGTGTTTAATTTTTCAAGTGTGTGTGCAATTCACTCAGATGATGTTATATTCATGATAAAGGAGAACAAATAACAACTCAAAATTTTGTACAAAGAGGTTTCAGAGAATTAAATAGAATTAAGAAGGCTACCACTAATGAGCTATTTGCTAATTTAATACACACTACTAATAGATATAACTGAGATAAAACTGTGCGCAAAGCTCCAAACAGACTAGAAAATTTGAGAAAAATAAATTAAAATCTTGAAGCATGTGTCTTTTTCAAATGTGTTTGTGACGTCTTTCTCTCAGTCTGCTCATGACTATTCATAAAGGCTTATGGATGCCATATTAAGACTTAGCAATGTTAGCGTTGTTAAACATACTATTTTAATAAGTCTGTTGGTGTACTGTAATAGAGGAAAAGGAGTAACATGATGAACTCAGGCTAGAAAAGTTATTTGCAGTTGAAAATGTTGTTTATTTGAGTTTGTTTATTATGCGGATGATTTGGAGAATCATGTCTTAGTTTTATATGTCATAATATGTCCTTTCCTAGCCATCTCCAATCATCAAAAACCTCTCTACGTTTAATTTTCAGAGCAAAGTAAATGACAGACTGAACAGGACCACATGCAAATATCAGAGTAAACAAAGTGCCAGTTGTTGATTAGTACCACATTATTTAGTGTTATTTACGTTTACTTTAATGTGTTTAGCACATATACTGTTTGTACACGATCTAACTTTACCTTAGACCCAAAGTTTTCTATGATCAATCAGTTTCTGTTGTCTACAATTTATTGTGAAATATTTGAAAGCAACTGAAATGTTTTAAGTTTTATTTTAATGGAAAAATCCATTCTTTTAGAAATTTATTTTTTATTCAGCGTCTTCCACGATAGGTCCATTGTAGCTCTTCTAATTTCCTTTCTCTCTCTCTCTCTCTAGTTCTCCTTTTGTGAGTGGTCCTGGATCGTGCAGCAGACTTTGTAAAAGAGCGTTTCACTTCTGCTTCAGAAAAATTGCAAAGATGGCTGGCCTCGATGATTTATCTTCAACCACGTACCGCAGCGCCAAAGTGTGTGGGCTAAGTTTATGCAGATAAATAATTTTTACTTAGATTTTGGGTTCTTTATGTTAATTTTATGGAATTTATAAAGTTAACCATTTCTAATGTGTTTCGTGATGTGTCCAGAGTGCTGCACAGCTGTATCAAGAGACCAAGATGCAAGTTCATTCGCAGTTTTTGGCCAACAATGCTGGATCGTGGAACTCCAAACACTTGGTTGATTGCTTTAGTAGCTAAATGATGGATTGAAATTGCTCAAAGCTCATTTTTGGTTGCCGGTCATTTCAGGTTTGGAAGTTGGATTAATTGAAAACTTTCTTTTTGAATGTTTACTGATAACTGAAGAAGATTGTGCTCTTAATCTCAAGTTACAATGAATATATTGTAGAATAGACATTCTCTTAAATTCCTGTTCTCTTTTTTTATCTTATACATATTATGTTTGTTTTAAAAGTTTTTTTTAAAAGTTCTGTTTATCTTATTCTGTGAATAAATATTTTTCTAAAGATAATGATAATGAAAATGTTAATAATATTAATAATGATTATCATTCTTAATTTGTATTTTTATGATTGGTCACAAGGTTCTTCTGGTCACTTTGGAAAAAAAGTGGGTCACTTGAAGTGGGTTTTTGGACCATTAGAAGAAACTAACATCTAAACTGGATTAAGCACAAGAACGCATGTAGGATGCAAACTTGCATTCTAGAACATATAGTTTCCAGTTAAAAAGGCCTTCTGCTAGCCTCGAACCGGTGATCTTAAACAGCTGCTCTACCCACTGCACCATTGTTTCCATGTATATCTAACAAGAACTGAACTAACAAGATTTTCTGACTGGACCGTCAGGACCATATTAGGTGATCCCTGCTGTAGATGGAGGAAATGCTGGAAGCTGCCGTTGTCATGTCATATTTTACATGCAGATTGAATTTAATAGTTTCGTGTATATATATATATATATATATATATATATATATATATTTATATATATATTATATATATATATATATATATATATATATATATATATATATATATATATATATATATATATATATATATATAATTCATTTATTTTTTTAAGCTCAGGGGTTCCTAACTCTATACTGTACTGCACATTTTAGTTGCAACCCTTTTCTAGTATGCATGCTACTCTAGATAATAGGAACTTAAATAAAGCACCAGATGTTTCATGATGGTTGAATTAAAAATGTGCAGGACAGTCGCCCTTTCTGGACCAGAATTGGTGACCCCAAGTTTAGAGAAGTTTCAGACAAGAAATGTCTCTTAGGACAGATGTTAGTCTAAAAGTAGTATTACACACTGGCAAGATTGTACATTTTGGCATGACTTGATTCAACATTGCCAATTGGTTACTCAACTAGTTTAATACAGAATTGTGTAATCTTGTTAAGCATTAAAAAAAAAAGATGAAACTTAAAACAGATCTTAGCCTAATAAACAAAAACATCCAGAAACTTTAGTAACAACTTAGTTAAATTGACTACAAGCAAATCTGGGTGAGCATACAAAAAATGGCATCAGGAGACTGCAACTGCTACCAATATACCAATATATATGCCACTGGAGCTGCTGCAATCCCCAAAATGGTTGAACTCCCTCTCTGAACCTTGGTAGAAATCTCGAAATAGGTGTTCCTGACCTACTTTGACTGATAAACATCATTCAGGTGGATAAAACGTACAGACAGTCTACAAGTAGCAATGTTTAGGACACTTTTGACCAACAGGGGAGCTCTAAACAACTCTTCATCACTGGCTCCATCTTTTTCTCTCTCTTTCAGAAAAGCACACTCACACAAAGTTCATCCTGCTGATTTCAGCAACCTCCATCCATAATTATGGCTCTCGTTGCTGAGCTGCAGATTTTTCCCTCTGGTGTTTTTCACTGGACCCTGGATCAGAGTCAGACATTTTTTGTCAGCATTATTCTGAGTTTTGTTTTAGGCTGCGCAAGTTACAAAAACAACAGAAACCAAGTTCTCTCTCACCATACCTCAAATCTGTACTACTGCAACAGGAACTGTGTCATGGGTTATTCATAAAATCACATTACTTGACACTGACGCACATCAAGATGAGTGTTTAGGTACTCATCTGCTTCATATTGCTCCATTTTCATGAACATTTTTTCCTTTGTTCATTTCTTTGCATTCTCAACCCCTCGCCAGTCTCTCTCTCTCTCACTCTCTCTCTCTCTCTGTCTGTTCTGTTGTTTTGGTTTTCTACAGAATGGGATCCAGATGTGTTTTTGAAGTGGAAAAAAGAGGACAGGACGTGGTGGGGAGGGGAGGGACCCTAAGATGAGGTGAGTGTACAGACTCCTAACCTACATATGTAGAGGGAGAAAAAAGAGAAGAGCAGATGAAAGCACACGAGAAACTTGTGTATAAGGAAGATGTGTTGGAGGGGTCTCTTGCAGGATTTAACAAAGTTAAGGCTTCAGTATGTGTTCGGCCTGTGGTGTGGAGTACATTTTTTAAATAGATGTCTAGGGGAGATAAAAACATCATTAAAGGTGCCCTAGCTATCATGTAAACTCAAATTATATTTTAGTGTTGTTCACTCATCAAAACATGCCTCAAATCATATTCAGATTGGTTCATGCCTGTTTGTGTAATCCTATTTTCTTTTTCGGGAAGCTCAAAACATCTCAATGACCCTAGTACCACCCACTAACCAATCAAGAGAATTGCTGATGCAGCTCATCTCAATGAAGAACGCATCTTATCCAGAAGTGACCTGAGTTAGACTTTGACTGTGTAACAATTGCATTTTGTCTCGCCCCAATTTTAAGTCACTTTGGACAAACGTCTGCAAAATGTATAAATATAAATGTAAGTGCAATTGTAGCAGAACTGCATTGGACAATCAATGAAAAGTTTGTTTTTGGATGTCCCGGGCCAATGTTGTGTTTTGGCTTACCAAAAGATGAATGTGTGGCTGATGTGTTCCAGCTGGGGCGTAGGGGACGCGTGGCAGTGGGAGAAACAGGAGATACACGACTAGATTTGCAAAGCACAATCATTAAAGGTGGTTGTAACAAAAACTTATTTTGGATTTCTTCCAGTTATCACAATGTCATTTTGGTTCCTAATGAATAATAACAAAATAAAAGTAATTACCAATTATTATTTGTATTTGTTGCAGGCTCATTATATGAACACGTACAACTGCAGTGGTTCAAATACATTGTTTATAATAAATACTGCTTTTGAAAGGTTATTATGGGTACAGGGATAGTCTAGAGGAATCATATATATATATCATTAATAAAATGGGTGTAATTATAGCACCTTTAAACATTTTGTGTCATATGTCCCTGTCTGGAACATTGTCTTGAAATTCTTTGTTCACATTTTTAAAGATTTCTATAGTTTTTGAGGGTAAAGCAGTCCCATTTTATTCCAGCAAATTGTTAATGGGGAATAACTTTATCTCATTAATTTGACAGAAAGAACACTGAGCAAAAATCGAATTCCGCGACATGTAATGTATTTGTTATTTAGACATGTTTAACAATATTTTCTTGTAAAATTGGAAATACACTTTTTTTAACAAATATTTATGAGTGTGTATTTAACAAATTACATGATCATGATCTGTACATATGCTAATATGTCAAATGTACATAAAAAACCCTGTTATAAACTGGATCATCATAAACAAACCATCCATAAACAAAAATACAAACATTTTCACTGGAGACACAGACATTAAGACCTTTTTAAATGTTTTGTCTAAGTGAGTTTGTTAACATGTGACTCATTCAGTAGCTTTTTTCTTACAGTGTTCTGGTCTTCAGATGACCTCTCGGTCAGCATTGTGTGGCAAGAAACATTCAAACAGAGGTTACACAAAGTACGTATACACTAGTTACTGTCCAGGCCACGTCCTCTTTGGCCAGCTCAGCGTGGATGTGGGGATTTGTGAACGTTCTTTCAGACCACCCCATGAGAAAAGAGTAAGACTTTCCAAAAGGTAGGGGCAGACCTCCTTGGTTTGTTTGTTCATCAAAAATAAAAATCTATCCATTAAAATCTGTGTATTCAAACCCTTCAAAATCATTTTGATGCAATTTTTCTGGACTTGCCATTTTTACTGACACTATAAATCACTGTAAAGTTCAACTGAATTTTTCAATTTGAAATACATGTCATGAATGTCTTAATTCACGTTATGTTATTGTTGATTAACAACCTGCAATGCAAAGATCAGGAATAGTTTGTTTTTGTTTTGAAAGCTTGTAATTGTTTAGCAGTTGCTGATCAATTACTGTTTTTATGGACAATCATTTTTACAATATAATATAATATATTAATAATATATATTAATAATTTCAACGACAGGGAATAAGCAGAGATATTTCGAATCAGATTGAATAGGTTTCCTCCCTATAGTGGGCCTGAAAAAAACATGTTTCCACCCCTGACTCCATTAGGTTTGTTGATTCACTAGTTTTGATCTTCAAGAACACTCTGAGGGGGTGAATTATTTTCAAATTTGTTAAAAATATATAAAATGTAAAACCTTATAGCCAATCAGAAGCCATCATCATGCCCATGTCCTGCCTCTGAGGACACGTTTTCATGTTGGGCTTCAACCATTCTGAGCTTCATTTGACTTTGCCAGAACCCTATGGATGACGTCATGAACACTCTGACCATGTTATGTACAGTCAATGTGCACAGTATGCACGGCCGTTGAAACACAAGAAGCCACAAAAAACTATAAAAAAGGCCAATAAACACAAGACATGTTTAAAAAAGGAGTTTTATTTAATTTCTCGTTTCCAAGTACAAAAGTATGAGACTGGCAAAGTTCTACAACCTTTACATTTACACAAGACCATCATCATTATGAACATCATTACTATCATCATTGTTAAAACGGATCAAGAAAAATTAAATTTGCCATTGAGCATTTCAACAGGAAACCCGTAGCACCATTACTGTTCATAAATAAATCTGTGTTGACTTTCTGAGGGTTATCAGCCTCGTCGATTACAGATAGGATCCCTTGAATCTCACCTTTATGGAGCTAGAGATCCGCCAAAACCATCTGAATTTAAATTGTGAATTATTGACAATTGTAATTTGATAAACCTGAATAATATATGACATTCAAACATATTTAGAATTTCTTAACCTGAATATTGAACATCTGAAATGTAAGAAAACAGCCTCTTTTAAAGCAGTATTATTTATAGACGCGTTTATAGCAGATATACAGTTTGTAAAAATACAGTTTCAAATGTCAAATTTCAAGATGAAATGTAAAACATAAAATTCAATATACAGTACTAAAATTCAAACCGCAAAATTCAGATCTCTCTGAAAGTAGGTCAGGGGTCATCTCCAGGGGAAGAGTAGATGATTACTGAAGTCATGAACCATTTTGACTAATCTGTGATTTTTCTGGAAATGCTTCTATGTAACCATGAATCAACCTTATTACTAGCATGATTAACAAATCACGAGCGTTCATCTGTAGCTTCAGCAACTGTTCTGTGATCATCTACTCTTCCCTTGTGATCTGAACTTTGTGAATATTAGAATTCATGTTATAACTTTTTTCATCTTGATAACTTTAAACTGTATTTTTACAAACTGGATATTTGCAGAAAAATCGGAAGTTTAAAAATACATCTATAAAAAGGACACCTTCTACAAAATCCAGTTGTATAAAATTTCAGAAGTAACTTTTTCAAGTTACAAATATTAAATCTAATTAAGTCTGTTTCAATGGCATATGATATTCAGTTACATTATAATTGTAAATTATTCAAATAAACAGAATTCAAATTCAAACTGTTTTGTCAGATCTCTAGCTCCATACACCTTGAAAATATCTTGTGTTTAGTCACATTCTGCCCGTGTCCAGCAGGACTTGAAATGACCATTCAAAAAATTCTGAGTGTGCATAGCAAACAATAATAACAATAACAATAGCCATAATAACAATGTCAATTACCACTACTTAATCATTGTAAATGTATGATAACAAATTGAAATGTGCATTCAAAACTGGCCTTAACTCTAGAAGCTCTCAGCTTCGCACTCCCTGAACTCGGACCTTTTGACCTCAAGCAGGTCTCTACTGTCAAGCCATCATTTGTGCAAGTTACTGTAATGAAAAAAGACCTTTATGATAGACCTTCGTTTCTATTCCATACAGACGCTTCATTGGGATCAGCAATGGACAAAGCTCTAAGTTAACAAAATATGAAAAAGTGAGTGAAATTAGCGTAACGAACATGTCAATCAAACAGCTGCACAGCTGGAGTCAAGGGAGAGTTTCAGACAGGACCAAGGAGGGATTATAGTGAGAATTAAGGATCAAAAGTGCTTATTTACCAAGTAATCAACTCTACTCATCATAGAGGAAGAGAGTCTTTCGCTCTCATTTCAGTTCAGGCAGAGGGGTATATGCAAATAAAAAGACATACAATACACATCCTTCACTTTTTCACCTCTCCCCGCATGCATTCCTGTAAATCTCGCAGTCCGACGTTCCTATTCAATCGAAGTTCTCCCCATTCAAGGTCCTACCAAACAGCTTCTGCGTGTCCCTTTCTTTCTGGTCTTCCACAGCCAGCGGTGCTGCGCTCTAGACCTTGTCGAGTAGAGAGCGGTGGCAGTAGAGCAGGCGTCGAGGCGTCCCGTAGCGCCGGAAGAACAGCAGAGCCCCCAGAGTCACCAGCACCCCAGCCAGGAGCAGGAGCGGGATGACGATGACTGCCGCGCCACTCTCTGATCCGTCCACTTCAATGATGAGTACTTCTTCGCTGGTTCCTGACCTTCTTTTGGGCTCCTCCGCTTCACAGCCCATCCAGCCAGTCAGGACTGATTTGGGGAAGCCGGGCTCCACCTTCAGCTGTTGGTTGTTGAACTTCCAGTACTTGTTGGCTTTGTAGAAATATGTGTGTGCTGAAAAATAATATAAGGTATAACATGAACCATTACATCCAAGGAACACAAATATGCAGAGCCTATTTGGTGCCTTAGGTGAAAAACCTCTCTACGTCCCTCCTCTTTATCTCTCATAACTCTCTCCCTCTCTTTCCCTGTTTCTCTTCTCTCTCATATCTCTCCTCTCTCTCACCCCCCCATTCTCCCCCCCCCCCACTCTCTTTAGCATCCCCCCCTCTTCATCTCTCATCCCTCCTTTCAAGCCTCCTTTCCTGGAGTTTTACTGAAGATTAAAGATTATCCCAAAAACAACCTCTTCAGGTTATGAAAGTGATGAATAAAATGCTTTCTATGGAGGATGTTCCTTGTGGTACTTTTTCATGGTCTCACAGAGGACATTGAGGATACTAGCAAAACGTTCCCTCATCCTCCTTTTGTTAGTCAAGCGAGAATACACATTTTGTGATCTCCCTAAACGTTATGAGAATGATGACTTTGACATGGATGACTGAAGAAAGTTTATCTATAATTACACAAGCATACTGAATGTTCAAAAACAACCTGACTATCATGACTGTCTCTGAACTGTTAGTCTCTGTGATTGACAGCAATGGGAATTCTTTGTAAAGGTGAATTTCAACAAAAAAAGATCCAGGGGTGTAAAAATGTTCATTGAGCGAAAGATACATTCTTCACAAAATGGCAGAGATCTCAATCACAGTTTTAGCATGGCTGATGAAGTACGTTCAAAATGCATTTGTGCTACTCCACTATATCCAGGATCTAAATTTTCCACAGAATTTTGAAGAATGGATGAGTACTAAAATAAGATCCTAATGAGCTGTTGATAAACTTTAACACTCTTAATGTTACAATCAGAACTAAAAGGTGTCATCACATCACATAAACTCAACTAGACTTTTCACACACCTTTTACATGTTTTAGTATTTTTGACTTATCAAAAACATCCCTCAACTTATATTCAGATTGGTTCATGCCTGCTATTTTCCTTTTCTGGGAGCTCAAACCGGCTTGATGGCTGTAGCCAAGCCCACGATATGTGTCAGAAAAAAACACTAATGAGGGGTCACATTTTTATTATAAATTCTTTAAAAGGGCACCAGAAAAAAACACTTCGAGTTGTTTGTTTATCTTTTCTTTACAACAAATCTGTCAATAATTCCAAATTGGTGACGAGAGCTGTAAAATGAGAGGACAAATGGGGATTAATTTTTTTTTGCTTAGAGTTAAGAAAAGAAGCAGAGTCATACCTCCATCCTCACTCATGAAAGCTCCTTTAATATTGTCTGGTACCCCTTCCCATACACTGATCGCTTTCGGGTAGTCTGGATCCACAGATTTACTGTCATCATTAAAACGATAATACCTGTGAAAGCAGAAGTGACATCAATGACCTAAAGTACATTAAAGTAGAAAGAAGGAAGCTATTCTGTTACATCACAGGAAATGCCATAATCTGATCATAAGAAAATGAGAAAGAGACAGTAATCTAGAAACTGACTGGCTTCCTCTGAAGAAGTACGTGTTGCCGGTGGGGGTGTAGAAAACGGCTGCATCTAGCCTGTCTCTTGGTAGACCTGTGCCAAGCTCCTTAAAAGTTTTAGGGTAACCTTCCTCCATTTTAGCTTCGTTGAAAATCCAGTACTTGTCACCTAGAGAAGAAACAAGCAAACATTGAGATTGTTTAACTGCACTAAAAAAATATTTTGGGATATAACATGTAAATCAATAAACCGACCTGAAATCCACATTTAAATTAAACTCTACGTTGCCGCATCTCTCAAATACAGAGCTAAAACAATACCACCAGAAGAGCTTATGTCACACTTCTTTACAGCGACATCAAATGCATCCGCTTAGTTCTTTTTATGACGATGCCTCTAATGCAGGAATTTACGACGCAAGTTTTCAAGATTGAACACATCATGTAAACAACTACCATAAGTGCTTCATAATAGCTGAATTAAGCAATTATTTATTAAGGAGAGTGAATTGATGGGCTCATGCAATGCTTTACATTTTAGAAGCTTCAATTAGCTAAATAATTTTGATTAGATAAATCACTAACAAATTAAACTAAATCTTGCCCTTATAATGATATCATACCATTTTCAGCATCCATCATGACCCTTTACTAGCTTAACAGAGTTTTAATTTGATAATGTTTACCTAAAACACAAATAAAATGTATGTATAAAAAAACAAATAATTTTGTCTTTTAAATTAATAAAACGTTATATAACTTTCCTGCCAACAACATGGGCATGTGTGTGGCATCTACAGTAAAAAACTACGAATTGGCTCCGCCCTCCTGAACCTGTAAACAATAGTGGTAGTTTTTTTTTTTGGAAAAGCAACATTAGGAGGAGAAATATTATTATGAAGCTATAACCTCACATTTTCAAGGAATTTTCTTTTTTTGTAAGCTCACAAATATGACTGTCTATGACTGTGTTTCAAATGTTAGTCACGTTAACAGATTTATAAACAAATTTATAAAATAAACAGATTGGAAAATTGGAGGGTGGACTTCCTGCCAATCACCTGTAAACTACAATCTTAAATGTTACAGTTTTATGTCTTTTTAGGATTTTAATATGGTGTTTGTTGTTAATTGTACTTTATTTAAAAAAAAAATAGTATAAACATGAAAAGTACCTGTTTAAAAAACAAGTTAAAATGTCATCCAAAAATATATATATATATAATAAAAATGAAAGTAAATAAAAAATAATAAAAGTTATTTTACATTGACCTCATGCCCAAAAAAATTGTTCAACAATCAGACATGTAAAACATGAATTTGAAAAATCGTTTACATGTAAAGAGAAATCAGGTGAGTGGCCAAAATATACTCTGCATTTAACTCACATAAAAGCCCTGATTTCTAAGTTTACATGCCACTATCAGCTTTCTGAGCAACTCGGATTTATTGGTGTACATGAAAATACATGGAAAGCAAAGCAAATATTTGACTCACCTTTAAAAAATACAAACTTTCCATCAGAACGCTCGTAGGCTGCATTAATTGAGGGTGGCAGACCCTTCCAGAAATGGCCGATGGGCATGGGATACCCCTGCTGTGGTTTACCATCTCGCACTCTCCAGAACCACTTTTCCTGAGAAGGAGACGAGGTGTAACTATGATAAGCATCAAACACACAAGGAGATCCTGCTGGTTTTGAACTTTACCTTAAAGACAAACATCTCTCCCCTCAGGAAAGCAATCGTGTCGAAATGGCCCTCACAGATGTCAGGGCCAAAGGACGGCCGTTCTGGCTTACGGGTCGGAGGTCGGGGTGCTGGAGGTTGGGGTACATCTTGAGAGCCTGAACCTGCCCAAAGACAACCAGTTTAGCTGTAGCCATTTTTTCTTAACTTGACATTGTGTGATGACATCAGCATCTGTTTTGTATCTGTATCTCCTTTTTTTTTTTAAACATGATACATGGTTTCATGAACTGGTATACAGGCTTTAATCTAGCACCAATGTTCCACTCTTCCTCGTGAAGCCATGATGTGATTCACAAACTGACCACTTGAGTATGGTCCCAAAGGGACTCCCCTTACTAAACATTACAGCAGAAAAGAATTAGCTTTGCAGTCTGATTCAAAGTCTGGTTATGCTCTATTGCACCCAAATTTGAGAGGGTGAATATAATATGATTCATTCATTTAGGTTATAGCAAACCATTTAAAATACTATTTATTAAGAGTGGGAGTACTTGAGGACTAGCACTATTCTTTTTCCTAATTCCACCCTTTTAATCATTTTGATTACCTGTCAGTGAAGCAGATCTGGCTGCACACCAACAATCTCAGCTGTGCATGCGCTGTCAAACTCTGGCAATAATGGAATGTGAGTTTGTCAATCTAGAGATTGGTGAGTTTTTTTCTGTTAATTTTTTTGCAAAACTGCCCTTCGCTGCCCATTCTTTGCCCTCTGACCAATCAAAAAAACAGCTAATGCATACGCTTTCTGACTTGGGAGACTATTTGGGAATAATGAGGTTATTCAAAGACTTTATTTATGATAAATGTGGTGAATGATTTTAAAGTTCAAAAAGGTACAGAACTAGCCTGTAGGGGCCCAACATTTATTTAAAATGCATGGAAAAGGGGATAATAGGTGCCCTTTAAACAAAATATTTTACATCAATGTAATTCCTAATTGGTGTCTAAATGTTAACTCATTATGTTTTAAAAAGAACGTTCTAGTAATAATCTAATAACGTTAAATTAAAACGTTATCTAAACCCCATTCTCAGAACATTCCTAGAACATTTTTTGTGAGTTACGAATGTTCTCATAATGTTGAAAGAAAACATTTTGGGAAAAATGTTCTCAGAAAATTATTAAAATGTTTTTGTTACATAATTAGTTATACAGAAGTGGAGAGAACATTCTAAAAACGTTTTTAATAACTTTGAGAGAACGTTCCCATAACGTTACAAAAACTGGACATTTATGCAACGTTAAGGGTAATGTTCCCAGAACGCTCTTGTACCATACGTTTGTTAGCTGGCTAGGCAAGGAGAGTTGCAATCCAGCACAATTTAGCTTCACCATTCAAGCAACAGACCTGATGCCTTTAATTAAGCTCCTTGTCGATTGTTTGTTTCTTGATAAAGTGTTGGAACAAAAACCACAAGGGCTGCAGCCCACCTGGAATTGACTTTGAGTGTCCTGGTCTACGATTAAGTTGTTCTAAACCAGTAACCAATATACCTGACTATAAGTGATAGAAGAGTCAAAAAACATAAACAAGCTACCATATATTTGCTGGATCCCTCGCCGGTCATCATCAGGCAGCACAAAGTTCTCCGTGTCCATCCACTGGTAAAAGGGTGCCATGATCGCCGAAGGGTCACCTGAGTGCTCCAAGCCAAGAGCATGGCCTAACTCATGCACTGCTACAAGGAACACGTCGTTGCCTGAAAGAGAGAACATTAGGTATACAGACCACAAAAAACACCATCTAAGCTCATACACCTGACAGACTTCTCGCTTACCTCCCTGGTCTACATTTCCAGTCGTCCAAGGCTCTGCCATATCAAAATGAGTATCCCCTCCAATTCCCGGGCCGGGGAAGTATGCATGGGCTAGAAACCCCCCCTCGCCATCGAATGGTGTGCTGTCACCATGAAAGCCTTCAGCAAAGTATAGCATTATGTCTGCAAATTTCTCTACTTTTCCTTTGATCTGACTGTAGGGGATTTCTTTGAACTTGAGAGGCGTCACAGCCTCCCAGACCTTGAAGGCTTTCCTGATGGCCTCCTGCGTGGCACGTTCACCTACTTTTGGAGTGAAGTTCTGGATACTGAGAAAAGAGAACACTGATGATTACTGGTAGGAAGTGTGTCATCTGGTATATTGCAAGTTTCTGGGAAAAACTGTTGTATCTACTTCTGCTTTTGACAAAAGAAAAGCTGACTAGTTATTCATGTGCTCGGAATCTCAAGTACCTGAAAGTGATCTCTCTTTTCTCCCACTTGAGGCCCTGGATTACGTATCGTCTTTTTCGTAGGTTGCTCTTCAGCGCAGACCCAAATTTATCTGGGACTCCACATCTCGGCCGCTGCATCGCCCTTAAAAAACACGTTCACTCAGATGAAAATTTTAACAGCCTCAAACTTTGAAATGCAGATGAATAGGCTAGACTTACGAAACAGTAGTTGGGTCCAGGGTGCCGGTGATTGTGAGACCGTAGAACTTCTGCATGGAGGATATGGCGGCGATGATAGCTTTTGGGGAGCGGATTGCTTGGGCACGGACATCACCAGGGGGAAGATAGCCATATTGCTGGAGCCATGCCTGAGAGATGCAAAATTCAATCAGTGTTCAGACATGTTATGAAGTTGCTATGTTTACTCTATGGAATGAAGTTATCACCCATCATAGAGAGCCTTTGTAATGAAAAACTAGTTTTTAAGTTGAATGATAGATGACGCCTATTAGATCAAACAGGTAATACATTCCTTCATTCATCTTCATGTCGGCTTTCTTCCCACAGCGGAATGAACCGCCAACTCTCTGGCATATGTTTTACATGGCGGATGCCCTTCCAGCCGCAACCCATCGCTGGGAAACATTCACACACACATTCACACTTTAACACTATGGGCAATCGTTCTTACTCAATTCACTTATACCACATGTCTTTGGACTTGTGGTGAAACCAGAGCACCCGGAGAAAACCCACATGATCACGGGGAGAACATGCAAACTCCACACAGAAATGCCACCTGCCCCAGCCGAGCCTAGAACCAGCGACCTTCTTGCTGTGAGACGACCGTGCTACCCACTGCGCCACCGTGAAATAAAATAAATAAAAATACAATTTTAAAAATTATTTTTTAATAATAATCTATTTTAAAGTGTACTTGAGTTAATTGGTAAAGCTGGGATTGCACTCTTCTCTCAACCAACATCAGAAACCAAATGAACTTCAATCGGCTCAGAGCTTGTTAAATGCTTTATCTACTCTCTTCAAAATAAATTAAAAATTCAAATTAGAGTGAGTATTGTAGTGCAAATTATGCCATGTAGTGATGCCAATACAGGGAGCGAATGACGTGTGAATGCTGGTGGAGGTGCAGCATGGTTGCATGGTTGAGCTTACAAATGCGTAATTAAATATATTTACTTCAAACAGTAGGTTTTTATGTGAAAATGTGACTGTGTACTTTATTCTTTTTACAATTAATTCAGATTTTGCACACACAAAGATTTTTGTAGCCAATTTTTTTTAATACACACAACCTCATTCACGTTTGAAAACATTTACGCATTAAATTCACTCCATACAGATAATGCAGAAATTGTTAGATGCCAACATTACTTCACTAACTTTCAAATTCATTCATTCATCTTCATGTTGGCTTTATTCCCTTTCGGGGTCGCCACAGCGGAATGAACCGCCAACTCTCTGGCATCTGTTTTACGCAGCAGATGCCCTTCCCTGCCGCAACCCATCGCTGGGAAACATTCACTCTTTAACACTATGGGCAATTGTTCTTATTCAATTCACTTATTCCGCATGTCTTTGGACTTGTGGGGAAACCGGAGCACCCGGAGAAAACCCACGCGATCACGGGGAGAACATGCAAACTCCACACAGAAATGCCACCTGCCCCAGCCGAGCCTAGAACCAGCGACCTTCTTGCTGTGAGACGACCGTGCTACCCACTGCGCCACCGTGACGCCTAAATTTCAAATATTTTAACTCAAATATTCACAGAAATGTAACACAATCAGGAGCTCCCTAGAGTAGTCACACGTATAATCCACTATAGAGGGAAAAAGGCATAAGAACAAGCTGGTAAAAGTGGAAAGTGGTAGCTTACTACATGCATGTACCAAAAATATTTATGAGATGATGAAAATATTGAAAACAAAGGGTTGCCAATGCTGTCTGATGAACCTACAAACAGTGACATTGGAAAGGTTAGAGAACTGACACACAAGGAAGTGTCTGGAAAACATCTGAATTTCTGTCAGAGCATGAAATAGCAGGTGCCATCGCTCGCTGTCATGGCTGTGAAGATGACCTCAGTGGATTAAAGGATTGAGGGAAATGCACAGCTACGAATGACATGCTGTCTCAATGTAATTAGCTCCATTTTTAATAAACCTGCCAAAGTTCATAAACGTTTTTAAGCACTGCAGTGCAACCCCAAAGACAAGCTAAAAGACAAGTGTGTGTGTGTGTGTGTGTGTGTGTGTGTGTTCTTGTGACCTGGTTAAAGTTTTGTGTGTATAAGAGAATGTATGTTTGAGAGTCTAAGAGTCTTGTGTGTTATAAATGTAAGCAGCTGTGGGTCTGAGACAACATGACCTCAATTTAACTCCTACGCTTGTTTTTTCAATCAGACTGCTTTTTTGAGATGTGTTCCCTTTTCGGAAAGTCCCCTTTTGTTTGGGGGGGTTTTCACTCCCTTAACTTCTTAAATAACTTATTTGTAGGCTTAGTTGTACATGTAACTTTTACGCTACTAGGTGATGCTTAAATGTATTTTCTTTTTTTAATGCTACACGTCCACGTATACGTCAAAAGTAGAAATCACGTTAGTTCTGTCCTGCAGGTACATGATTGAGTGGCAACCTCCCCTTCGCCTTTGATTGAAACTATAACTCAGACTTGAGACTGGGGCCAGAAGTAAGTAGATTCCCATTGACACCCATATTAAAACTGCTCAACTTTACAGCTGAAGAGAAATGTGTTTGGTCATTATCCTTGGCAAATATTTACCTTCATGGCAACTTGGTAGAATGATATTTAAAAAAAATTATTTGTTTAAGTCATATTAAGACAAATATTTGTGCATAATTAAGCACTTGAATGCTTGAGGGAGAGCCATTTTGCTGAGGTTTCGTATTCATAATTTACAATACGACAAAATCCTTTTTGACTTTATGTCCGGCCCAGACTTCAAATGGCCCAGTAGCTTCAGTCTTTTAATGCAGTTCAACTTTTCTACACTTCCCACAGTCATATCGGGTGAGAGGGGTAAGATTGCAGAGTTCAGTATATGGGCAGTTGCACAGCAATCCATGGCTGCCAAATCCATGCACGCCCATCTGAGTTTATTACTCAACTGTGCCCGCCACTCTGAGATTATTACTCAACTGTGCCCGCCCCTCTGAGATTATTAGTCAACTGTGCCCGCCCCTCTGAGATTATTAGTCAACCGTGCCTGCCCCTCTGAGATTATTAGTCAACCGTGCCTGCCCCTCTGAGATTATTAGTCAACCATGCCCGCCCATCTGAGATTATTAGTCAACTGTGCCCACCCCTCTGAGATTATTAGTCAACCGTGTCCGCCCCACTGAGATTTTTAGTCAACCGTGCCCCCCCCTCTGAGATTATTAGTCAACCATGCCCCCCCTCTGAGATTATTAGTCAACCGTGTCCCCCCCTCTGAGATTATTAGTCAACCGTGGCCGCCCCTCTGAGATTATTACTCAACCGTGGCCGCCCCTCTGAGATTATTAGTCAACCGTGCCTACCCCTCTGAGATTATTACTCAACCGTGGCCGCCCCTCTGAGATTATTAGTCAACTGTGCCCGCCCCTCTGAGATTATTAGTCAACTGTGCCCGCCCCTCTGAGATTATTAGTCAACTATGCCCGCCCCTCTGAGATTATTAGTCAACTGTGCCCGCCCCTCTGAGATTATTACTCAACCGTGGCCGCCCCTCTGAGATTATTAGTCAACTGTGCCCGCCCCTCTGAGATTATTAGTCAACTGTGCCCGCCCCTCTGAGATTATTAGTCAACCGTGGCCGCCCCTCTGAGATTATTAGTCAACTGTGCCCGCCCCTCTGAGATTATTAGTCAACTGTGCCCGCCCCTCTGAGATTATTAGTCAACCGTGCCTGACCCTCTGAGTTTATTACTCAACCGTGGCCGCCCCTCTGAGTTTATTAGTCAACTGTGCCCGCCCCTCTGAGATTATTAGTCAACCGTGCCTGACCCTCTGAGTTTATTACTCAACCGTGCCCCCTCCTCTGAGATTATTAGTCAACTGTGCCCGCCCCTCTGAGATTATTAGTCAACCGTGCCTGACCCTCTGAGTTTATTACTCAACCGTGGCCGCCCCTCTGAGTTTATTAGTCAACTGTGCCCGCCCCTCTGAGATTATTAGTCAACCGTGCCTGACCCTCTGAGTTTATTACTCAACCGTGCCCCCTCCTCTGAGATTATTAGTCAACCGTGTCTGCCCCTCTGAGATTATTTGTCAACCAAGTCCGCCCCACTTAGATTATTAGTCAATCGTGTCCCCTCCTCTGAGATTTTTAGTCAACCGTGCCTGACCCTTTGCGATTATTAGTCAACCGTGTCCGCCCCTCCTCTGAGATTATTAGTCAACGGTGCCCGCCCCTTTAAGGTTATTAGTCAATCGTGCCCGCCCCTCTAAGTTTATTGGTCAAGTTCTGGATACAGTACAACGTACCGTTGACTCAAACTACGACTTGAAAAATAAACATTTTGATGTTTTTTGTTTGTTGATTGAGTAATACAGAAAAGTTACAGTAAAAGTTTCACCTTGGTAGCTGGAAAAGCTACATAAATGTATGTCGTTTATTTCTTTTTTAGTCAGTTCATGGCTTAAAATGATATATTTACACTAGGTCATTTAAAAGATGCTTTTACCCAAACACATTTCGGACAAGGCTAACAAAACTTCCGCTATTTCTAACAGCTGCTAAGTTTTGTGTCTGTAAGTGGCAATAAAAACCGTGCTTTAAAGTATATCTAAAATCCAAATTTTTACTCAGTTTTTTAACTGTTATTTACACTTTGGAACATGCATAATTTAAAGCAAGGTACTTGAGTGACAACCAGAGGATTGATAACTAAAAATTCTAAGAAAAGTTCTGTTAGAAATCAGCTGCTGGAAAAATCCTTTACTCACAGTTATAACTATAGCTTTGCATAGCCATGATTGTAGGTGTATAGATGGTTATGTAGTCAGTTTACAGAAAGCTAACAAGTTTAAAAGAGTTAAGAAGAGACTAAGAGCGCCTGATTTTAAGGATTAGACAGCCAGTGTCTGACTCCAACCACAGAGAGTAATTATATATGCTGTTCTCAGTAATGCGTCTTACTTCAGACTGCCTCCCATTTTCATTTTGGCTGAATTAGAATAAGATTGTCAATGAAGCTGCTAGTTCTGGAGACCCTCCACAATATACACAAGCAATATTTTTGTATTTATTCATTCTTATTCTTGCTTGAACACTAATATTATATTGAGAAACAATCATGTCAAAAGAAGACAAGAATATTTAAAACCATTGGACAGTATCATCAAATGCTTTTGTAGAAACACCTATAATGTGGCTCCTGCATGCATTTAAATGGATATCACATGTCAGGCAGGATTTCTGGCTTCTAAAGTCTTTCACTCAAATTAAAGCTTATTGTCCAGTAAGTTGGACGTTTTTCATCCAATCAAATGGCAGCAAGGCATTGTATGACGAAATTTCACTACTTTAAAACAGAAGCATGGCAGCAGATCACACCAAGTGGAGAAAAAAACCCAAGATTTTTTATTGTCTTATTCACATTGACTGATGTATTTAGAATTACTTTTTAGATTGTTTGTGAAATAGAGAGATTGAAGTTTCAGAATTAAGTTAAAATATAACTTAAAATAACTAAATGTCAGGATTCCTTGATAATGATACTTAACTATTAAACTAAAAACTATTTTATACAAATAATATTAAGCTTCATTAGATAGCTGACAGATGTTTCTCAGATCTTCTCAACTTTTGCATTTTTTTTTAACTGGAAAATAATTCAGGTCTGACGGGGTTAAATCAAAAAGTGACATCCTATATTGGTTAAAAAAACAATGTGCTTAGACCCAGGTTGATTCGTTTTTCAGATTTTCCACTGCTCTACATTGACCGTATCAGCTGTAGAAGTTCAGGTTTAGATTTCCCCTTCTAGTATTAAACTCTTCAGCTTGCTCTGTTGTCTAATTCTCAGGCCATCACTCAATTCCTTCTTCATGAGTGCTTTCTGTGTGTGGTGGCTCCACTGTGGTGACGCTCCCCTTTTTTCTAAAAACACTAACTCATGAGGATAAAAACCATCCCCTCTCTTTTTTACTCCCACTGAAGGCCACACTTCTCCCTCCCAAAAAGCCTCATGTGTCCTCTCAATGGTGCCAGCAATCCCAACATGCTCTGCTGGCCTGGAACTCCCATAGGTGGTCATCAAAGGTTCTATTTAGAACCCGTCTCCCGTCCCCATAACCAAGGCAGAGCGAGTCACTGTGTGGTCAATGCAGCAGCTATTAGCATGCAGACAGGTAGAGGCTTTATTGAGTTTACTGAGTGCTGGGCTGTCTGAGAAGGTTTTATGTAATTATCAAGGTAAACACCAGCATTGCAAACAGGTCTGGGAACAGATTTCTTCCGTAAGCATTAAATCACACGTGAGGGTGTCTGCAGGGGAGGGTCAGAAGATGTGAGGTTTGGTGTAATCACATACTATGATGTCAGTGCCATATAAGAACCATTTAAATCAGCTGAAACTTAAGATGGTAGTCTCTAGAAAACAATTTCATCCGCTTCATGGTTTTGCAACAGCAGAAAACACATTCCACGTCTGGAGGAGGAACGTGCTGTTTTTGTGGTGAAGAGTTCTAACTAGAATCTCCGAAATCCTCCTCTCTTTATTTTTAAAAAGGAACTCAAGTAAACATCACAGAAATCCGAGAATTTTGAACATACATGGAGCTTATTACTTGATCAAAATCCACCCAGAGCTTTTTATTAACCAGCAATCTTTTATTAACCTTAATCTTAATTTCCCTCTTAAAACAAGATATTTGTTTGTGACATCACAGGCCATAGGATCTAACCCAAACATTACCCTTAACCCAATCATTACCAGTGTTTTGCTAGTTACTAAACAGTTAGTAACAGTTACAGTTACTAGTTACTTTACTCAAAATGAATTACTTATTTAATTACTTAAGTTACTTAGTTAGTTACTTGTGTTCAAATTAGTAATGAGTTTATGATTAAAGTAACTAATTAGTTACTTAAAAATGTTTAATGCTACCTGTCACACCCCCTGCACGTTCTATCAGCCCCGATCATCAGTCACATTCTCCAGCCAATACACAACGCACTCAATCACCCGATTACTAATCAGACACACCTGGGCACTCATCACCTTCATCTGTTCCAGTCATCAACACCACACTATAAAGACTCACCCACGCCGTTCACTCATCGTCAGGTATCATCTTCACAGGATTGTATCTCTCTCCGTCTTCTCATCCCGATCTTCTGCCAAGAGCTTCTGCTACTCGTTGCACCCAGAGACTAACCCCTGTTACCGGCTTGCTCTGCTCGAGGGAAGTACTGCTACTAACCACCTTGACTCCACATTGAACTGTTGCTAGTACTTTGGTACGAAGACTATTGTGTTTAATAAACACTGTGTGAATCACACCTTTTGCCTCTGCCTTCTGTGATCCGTGACAGGATACCTGACCGAATAAAAGATTCCCGGAACATGGACGGTCTCGCTAATACTTCCGGGAGCCCCGCTGACTCATACCCGGGTGCAGCGGCGCTGAGCCAGCAGCCCGCGAATCCGCTCGCGATGTCGAGCTCAGCTCTTTCCCGTCCCGCCAGTTATGCTGGCGATCCTCAAGCCTGTGCTGGATTTACACTGCAATGCTCGCTGTATATCAAGACTAACTCCACATCCTTCCCCAACGAACTCTCCAAGGTTGCCTTTGTAATCTCTCTCCTCACCGGTCGAGCACTGCAATGGGCAAACGCACTCTGGAATGCCAACAACCCAGTCCTTCACTCTTATCACTCCTTCACCGAGCACCTTAAGGAGGTATTCGGCACAGCACTCACATCACTATCAGTCCACGACGAACTCATCTCACTCACCCAAGGAAAGCTAACCATCCACGAGTACACTCTTCAGTTCCGCACTCTCACTGCCAGTAGTGGGTGGAACCACGTAGCGTTGTTAGCCGCATACCGGCGCGGATTGAACCTCAACGTTCGTCGACATCTCGTCATTTACGACGATAACGTGGACCTTGAGGTGTTCATTCGAAAAGCCATCAGCATCTCCCAGCACCTCAACGCTTGTTCCCTCCCTACCATTCCCCATAGAGCACCAGTTCATCCTCACCCTTCACCAGCACTCACCACCATCAGAACCCCTCATCTTCCTCTGCTTCCCTGAGTATCTAGTAGGGGAGATCAGCGGCTTCTGTGGCGATCAGAACATCAAAAATCAACGAAACCTACCAAAATGCCTGAAGAAATGCGCCAAGAAGAGGAGGCTGAGACCTTTGCCTTCCAGGCAGAGATCGCCCAGCTGATGTCCCTCATCATCAACACCTTTTACTCCAACAAAGAGATTTTCCTCAGGGAGCTTATCTCCAACTCCTCAGATGCACTAGACAAAATCAGATACGAGAGCCTGACAGATCCCACCAAGCTGGACAGTGGCAAAGACCTGAAGATCGAGATCATCCCCAACGTCCACGAGCGCACCCTCACTCTCATCGACACCGGAATTGGGATGACTAAAGCTGATCTGATCAATAACCTGGGAACCATCGCTAAGTCTGGCACCAAGGCTTTCATGGAGGCGCTGCAGGCTGGTGCAGATATCTCTATGATTGGGCAGTTTGGTGTGGGCTTCTACTCCGCCTACTTGGTGGCTGAGAAGGTGACTGTCATCACCAAACACAACGATGATGAGCAGTACGCATGGGAGTCCTCCGCTGGAGGCTCGTTCACTGTTAAAGTGGACCACGGTGAGCCCATCGGCCGCGGAACCAAGGTAATCCTTCATCTGAAAGAGGGTATGGGGCTCAGATCACGTCCACCTCCAACGGGCAGTACGGAGACATACCGATGCAGCTAACCGCCGCAGGTTACCCAACCCAGTATACCAACCCGGGGACAAAGTGTGGCTGTCAACCCAGAACATTTGTCTCCGACTGCCCTGTAGGAAGCTGAGTCCCCGCTACATAGGGCCATACACTATCCACTCACAGATAAACCCTGTCACCTACCGCCTCAATCTGCCACCTCATTCCCGTATTCCTTCTGCCTTCCATGTTTCACTCCTTAAACCCTTCACTGATCCTGTCTCTCCTCCTTCCACAGACCCAGAGCTGCCTCCCCCTCCAGCACAACCCGAAGTCGTGGGTGAGAACATCTACCAGGTCAAGGAAATCCTCGACTCCCGGCGGCGGGGCGGCCGACTCCAATACTTAGTCGACTGGGAAGGATTCGGTCCCGAGGAACGGTCATGGACACCCCGGGAGGACATCTTAGATCCCTCTCTCCTCGAAACATTCCACCAGCAACATCCCAACCGTCCGGCTCCTCGAGGTCGCGGCCGTCCACGCCACCGGTCCAGGGTGCCAGGAGTCACCCGTGGAGGGGGGGGTACTGTCACACCCCCTGCACGTTCTATCAGCCCCGATCATCAGTCACATTCTCCAGCCAATACACAACGCACTCAATCACCCGATTACTAACCAGACACACCTGGGCACTCATCACCTTCATCTGTTCCAGTCATCAACACCACACTATAAAGACTCACCCACGCCGTTCACTCATCGTCAGGTATCATCTTCACAGGATTGTATCTCTCTCCGTCTTCTCATCCCGATCTTCTGCCAAGAGCTTCTGCTACTCGTTGCACCCAGAGACTAACCCCTGTTACCGGCTTGCTCTGCTCGAGGGAAGTAAATCTACTAACCACCTTGACTCCACATTGAACTGTTGCTAGTACTTCGGTACGAAGACTATTGTGTTTAATAAACACTGTGTGAATCACACCTTTTGCCTCTGCCTTCTGTGATCCGTGACACTACCACTAAAGCCTTTTTACTTAAATTTCAGTGCCACATGAAAAACACTACTCTGTTGATTAGTTTGACAATTTTTATTTATTGGCATTCTAAAAACACCAAGTATTATGATCAATGTACACATATGGCTGAATTTAAATGATAATACTTTGCCACATCACTACCACGCTTCACTGAACATGCGTTCTTATTTTTTTCTATTTAAGTGACAAATCCACCAACACCAAAATGCTTTCTGAGGTTGTGTGACGTTCAACAATATGGAAAGTAGGCCTAAAAACATAAAGTAAAGCACTAATGCAGCATATAGTAACAGTAACTGAGTTAAGTACTACTGTAAAGTATTAGTTACTACCAATTGTAACGTCATTACAGTAGCACATTATTAATAGCGTCTTACTGCCCAACACCATTACATTCATATCCTCAAGATCTTTAATTGTAAATAATAGCTCACAATTTTTTACATGAATAGATATGGATTCTAGGCACATTTTGTGATTTTTTTTTTTTTTGCTTAATGTAAAATTTTACTTCTTGTATACTCCACAAGCTGGTTATCAAATGTTAGCTTGGCTTGCTACTGCATGGCCGGTCAAGCTGGAATCAGTATCAGGCTCTGCCCTGCGTCGTGCATGGCAAAAATGGTGCATGGTGGTAGGTTATGTGGTCTGCTTAGATTGGCGTGAGAGCTGGATAAATGGATATAAAGGAGGTGATCTCTGGGGGATACATTTTGACTGCTTCGCCAACTAAAGTAAAGTCTGAGGTGGGCTTCACTCCTGTGGGAGTACCCACCACACAGCATGCAGCAACGGACAATATCTGATGATAATATTGATGGTGCTCAGGGGACAACAATGGCACGTCCAACAACACGAACAACTGTTTACATCTAACAAAAGCCTGCGCTCGATGTGACATAATAACAAACTGGTTCATTATTATACATAGAAATATGGACAATCTGACCTACTTGCAAACTGTTAAGACAAAGACCCAAAAATAGAACAAAATACATGAAACTAGGTAAATGAACTTGATTACCTGTGTGTAATTTGTGAGTCATTTGTTCTTTTCACAAACAACGCTTCATATCATTCATATCATCTCACAAGAAATAGCCATGTGAGGTCAAAATTACGTGCAGAACAAATTGCAAGCAGAGTTTCCAAATGAGAAAAGCAGCATTTATGATTTTAACAGCTGATCTGCTGCTCCAGAGGTATTTACCCAGGAGAAAAACCAAGCTAGAACCAAGTGGGTGAAAGGAAGAGAAAGGAAAAACCGAATTCAAGTAAAAGTTGAACTATAAAACAAAGAAAGAAGAAAAAGAAGGCAGGAATGGTTGAAGGACTCTGACTCAGTTCTTCCTCCTGGACTGTGCCAGTGGAAAAAACTGAACGTTTTAGAGGTTGGTGCCCGAGTCACTCTCTGAATCTTCACCAAAGCATTGGCCATTGACCCATTTAATGGAGCAGCTAAACTAATACAAGATCATATGTCTATCGTCTACTCAACTCAACTCTTTATCTATATAGCACTTTCAAAACAGCAGCAGGGATAACAAAGTGGTTGATAAAATTTCATAATACAACAGATTGAATGAAAAAAAATTATTAACAGACATACTCAAAACAACATGAAGTCCCTGAGATAAAACAATAAATTTAAATAAAACCTAAGCACATTCAAACATGGTAGACCCTCAGATTGTGTTAAAAGCCAAATAGTAAATATGCGATTTGAGACGATATTTAAAAATTGAGATGGATGTAGGTTGTCTTTTTTGTAGTGGTAAGGATTTTCACAATTTGGTGCATTTTGTGTGTAAAAAGGTGGATCCTAGAGCATAACTTCCAAGAAATGTAGTACATTTGAAGGTAAAATCATTTTAAATACATTTTAATTAAACTAAATCATTTTCAATTATACAATTATTTGTAATTGAAGCTTCCTGAGAAATGTTTTGTCAAGTAGAAGTTTGTAGACCACCAGATTAATTTAGAGATATATGAAATGCTTAAAATAAAATATTTTGGAAAGATTAATTAAAGATTAAAGACTCTTAACATCATCCTTTCAGCCCCAGAAGATGCTCACTTAGTTTCGCTGCAGTCTTGGTCTTTCTCTCTGAAACCAAAAGTCCACCTGAGACGTGGGGTTTGAAAATGTGGAAGACCACCATCCCTGTGCCTCTTTGTAAAAAGTCCCACTCTTTCCGACCTCTGATCCTCTGATTTCCGACTCAATCTTAAGGCGCGAGTTTTAGTAGAACCAATAATTTACTTTTAACTCAAAGGATGAGTTTCCTACAAAGGTTGGAAAATGAAGATTTAAAATCTAGTTTTAAAATGGAACGCTCAAATTCATGTTCAAAAATGAAACAATTCTGTTTGTAGCAACCGCAGGTAAGTGCAGGAGGAGCTAATCAGCCTACCTGAGACAAAGTTTGAGACTAAATTTATCAATGACCCACATGTTGTAAAATTAATGTTTTTACTCTTGTCGTCTTCACGGAACACGTTTGTGACAATTGCCTGAAAAGGAGTGTGTTATCTGGGAATTAACCTCACTAAAAAACAGTCCGGTGCAAGCCTCTCTAGCCAATCTATGTACTAGCATGTGTCAATTGTTGCAGTAGCACAAGCCTGTCAGCATAAAGCTTCTTAAAGCTAGTTCATCAAATGCTAACAACAATAGCAACTCTAGAGCCAATAAAGCCTAAACAAATTATAATAATTGTTGTAAAACAATTGATCATTGTTTTTTTGCCATTAGCTAAACCATTGTTAACTAAATACAATTAATGTAATGCATAAAAAGTAAAAACTAAATATTGGTAGAGTAGCTAGCATGACACAAATATGTCACATGTGCATTTTGACTCGCGCTAAAACAAACAAACTTGCAGCAGGAGCTATTGAAACTCTATCAATTTGGGGACAAAGCACTATTAATCAAGGGACGAGTTTGTTGTGGTGCCTTCAAGCAACAAAATGTATTACTTCATAATACTTAAATTAATAAAATTTCATTCACATGCATTTGTAATCTTGATTTTTGTAGTAGTAGCAGTCCACTATTCTTTTTGGCAGAAATTCTAATTATTTATCTGCCACTCTAGGCCTTAAACAATTAAAAGAATCTACATTTGTGTCTAGTGGCAACTATTCCAGTTTTTCTTTAAGTCTCTTTTAGTGATGAAGGTCTGAAAGGTTCAACAGATGCTTTGAATCTGTTAAACTACTTAAACAAATACATCATCCCTCGTCTATGGCCTGGAGAGTGGGCCATGTCCATCTGTTTTCCATAAGGAGAAGGGCTGAAATTCTTTCTTTTTCACTTTTTAGTGAAGTAATCAAAACAACAGCACCTGAATCAACACCAAATGTGCAAGGCTGTTGTTTAAGAGACTGCAAACACAGGAAAAGGTTGAGTAGAAAAGAGAAAATCCATTATTCAACACATCTAATACAGAAAAGCTATAACACAAATGTAAACCAATAGTGATAATGGTGACAACCTATGAGGTGACCTTCCATTGGTCTTTCACGACTTTCCTTAAAGTTCTCTAAAGGGGATGAGCCTCCTTTCCTAGGCCTTTACATAACCTTAAAGATGATCCCAAAAACAACCTCTTCAGGTTATGAAAGTGATGCAGAAAATGCTTTCTATGGAGGATGTTCCTTGTGGTAGTTTTTCATGGTCTCACAGAGGACATTGAGGATACTAGCAAAACGTTCCCTCATCCTCCTCTTGTTAGTCAAGCGAGAATACACATTTTGTGATCTCCCTAAAAGTTATGAGAATGATGACTTTGACATGGATGACTGAAGAAAGTTCATCCATGGTTACTGAATGTTCCTTAAGATTAAAAAATAACCCTCAATTTTTAAACAAAAACCCATCATGACTATCTCTAGATGGTTAGCCTCTGTTATTCACAGTAGTAGGAATAACAGTAAGTAAATAACCATGAGTCATGAACGCTAAAAGAGGCTCAAAGTAGGCGTAGCCAGTCATCGCCTCCATGGAAGTGCGTCCACATATGGGTCCACAGAGGAGGGAAATAGGACTGGCAAAGATGTCTAAGGTTTAAATTATAATATATCTTAAACATACAAATGTAAATAAAATTCACCTGTGTTCATGAAGTTCAAACCCAGGGGTGTAAAAACGTTATTTTCAGCTCCAAAGGTGGGCAGTTTTAACATGGGAGTGAACCTGCTCACTTAAGACCCCAGTGGCCGATCGAGGTACTACAGTTCAGTCACTTCCTATAAGTTGCAGCTTAGAAATGTGAATTGTATGGATAAAATTGAGCTTTATTGCCGTCTCTAGACCAGTTTTACCTTACATTTTTTACTGAAGAACAGCAAGAGTTGGAAAAACACACAACATAATCTGTTGCACAGATAAATTTACTTTTAGTTTCAAATAATTAGCTACAGTATTTTGTGAATGTGTCAAAAGTTGTCAGAAAATCTTCAAGGGGTGTGAGTGTTGTGATGCCAGTGCCTCAGTAGAGATAGATATCTAGCAGGGTTGCTAACCTCTGATTATGCAACATGCTACCAAATAGAGTGCCAGGAAGTTTTACCACCGTGTTGCTTCTTATTAGACCAGTAGAGGTAATTGCAGTTTATTTAATTGAGTGTATATAATGAGAATGTAACATGCCAATTGGTTTTAGCAGAAAGCAACAGGAGCACACGATCATGCAAAAGGAAACAGTAGGAAACATTTTGGTTGAACCTGAATTCTCAACAGTGTTCTAGAGGGTGTTGAAATCGGCAAACTTGCATACTTATAATCTGAATACTTGCATAATTATTAGTACACGAAATGTATTAAACAAGCCAGACATTAAGTTTGCGTTCAAAGTATGTGGAAAGTAGTAAGTGAAGAATTTTCGGATGGCTTTCTACATCTGGTAAGAATCTTGAGTGTGCAAAAGATACACACTTCTCAATCCCACAATGCACTACACATGGTAGATGAAGTATGTTCAAAATGTATTTGTGCTACTCATATGCAGGATCGATACTTTCCACAGAAAATTTGCATCCCAATTGGCACTCTATCCACACTTTTATAAGTGTGAAATGAGAATTGGTGTGCCCCCAAAACGTAGTGTACGTAGTGTATCCAAGTGGAGCCTGGATGTATACTTTTCCTGGTTAGATTCTGAAGTGCAGATCGATGGATGTTCAAACGGCTGATATTACCCACAATCCACTGCGCTTGGACAGAAGGAATTTTTTTTGTACCCCAAACAAGTGAGCCCTCTCTGTAATACAACTCATTTTTAAAGAAGAAGCACAGAAATAAATAATAGCAGTATAGACAGTGGTATACCTATTAAAGAATATTATAAAATATTATTAATAAAGGAATGTAAAAGAAGGAGTTAAGTTCTCGCACAAGGCGTTCATAATGATGTGGTGAACACTACTTCTGTCAAATGATATTTTAGTGCGTCCCAGACCATGCACACTCTTATTACACGCTAAAAAGGTATGTACATTTTCTTCTGAAAATGAGTATCTACTTTAAGGGTGCAGTGTAAGTGTTTGGATTGGGACGTGGAAAATGTTGCAGCCCTGCTTAGGGATGAAAGCTAAAACAATTTTAGCTTTCTTTAATTCTATAATTAAAAGAATTATAGTGTTAAAAACGGTTGTTGATGCTTTCAATTATATATTCGGACTGTAAAATGTGTGTTGTTCTCCCATACATTTAATATCCTTCCATAGAATTCCACAAAATTCCTGTGCAGAAGTCACCAAAACTTTCAGATTTCATCTGGCCCTGCTCATAGTAGGTACTCCAAGACCTGTTGGGAGGTATTTACTTGATCAAATGAAGTACCTACTAACTAAATACTGTTTTAAAATGGCCCCTTGAGTACCTCTCTCTGCCTTCTCAGAAATGTGAAGGAGAGTGAGAGGAAGGAATGAAGGGACACAGACAGTGATTACAATTTATTTAAGGCTGTTAAGCTTTTCTGGCTAGCACTTGTAAAAAATGTGTCAAAACATCCAGAAAAACCTTCGTTCTTTCCCTTCGCAGCTATGAGTCTGGCAGACAAGACGGCCTATTTCTGAAATAGACAACATTAATGATTGTGGATGCAAAAACAAACCTATATATCAAATTGTGTAAGTCATTTACTGCAAAATAACGTGATTCTGGAGATGTTGAGACATTAATATTAGCCACTTTAATCGCTACAGAAATCTCTGCTTTTCTGTTTTTAGTAGCCTGATATTATAAAACCGTGAATTACGAGTCACGTGACTAAAGTGTAACTCAATCCAGACAATAGAAACGTCTTCTGTTTGTGCTGAATTCAGACTTGGCAGAGACAAAAACACTTGCACACACACAGAGCTGAAGAAGTTACCTCAGGACGGACTTCTTTGTCGCTGCTCGAGCTCTGTGCCAGAAACAGGCTAGCGAGAGCGAGCGGCAGCAGGCGCGGTAACGACTGGAGCTTCGGTAACATTCCTCCGTGCGCGAGAGAGCTGGCCCCGAGACACAAACCCCTCGCAGCTCCGCTCTCAAAGTGTCCTCCTGGTTGTTTTCTCAACACTGCCCCCAATCAACGCATTCCAATCCAAGAAACCTTTGTATTAAAAAGTGCTCAAACTATTCAACCCGACGCGTGAAGCTGTCCGAGCATAATAATGGAACAATTTCCGAGTTGAAACAAAGTTCTCAGAACAGACGTTACTCTGTCTGCTATCTCCTCATAATGCACGGGAGATCTTTGGTGCTCCGCTGGAGGCCTTAGAGTCAGTTTGTAGACGTGGTTGTTTCCCGAGCCCTCTGTGGAGAAAAGTGATTGAGTCAGAAGCACCAGAAAGAGAGCGCAGCAGCATCCAACAGGGAGGAGTTTCTGGTCAGAGGGTTGACTCTGCAGCTGGAGCAGATGTTTCCAAGTCTATATGGAGAATCTACAGAACTGGAGACTGTCAGTACCCTGTTGTACCTTATCCGACCAGTAGAGTCAATGACCAATAAAATAAGAACCAATAAAATGCTTTCATATCGCCTTTTTTGCAGTTGCTTCAAAGCAGCTTCACAAAGGCCTAGAGTGGGTTAAGAGTAATCTATTATAAAAGCCCAGTTTAAAACTAATTTTGTGATGAAATAAAGCAGCCAAAGCACTTATTTTTAATTGATGGGGTGAAAAAAAACTGAGAACCCGCAGTACAACACCCACACTCATACAGAGAAAGAGTTGTCCCTGTGAGGAACCCTTTGTAAGATCACAGGAAGTCTCTCGTATTGGGGCAGGTGCTAATCACCTCCCCGGCATAAAGCCTATTTGAACTTAAGATCCATTGATGAACAGATTGCCGGACAACAATTTAAAAAACAAGTATAAAAAAACAAACAAGGGTTAGAACAAATTAGGTGATTAGCATTGGCTGACTGATAAATTATTGGGATATGAGAGATAAGTAAATTAAACCACATTATTGTTTCAGCAATTTGTATGTTTATAGCACCCAGAAACCACCGATTTGGACACATACCGGGAGCCAATTGCTTGAACGCTAGATTAAACAGATATTTTTAATCTTGAACACTGTGAGTACAGCCGGTGTGATATTTTAGAGAAAGCCAATGAAGCGAGGACAGAACTGGTGAAATATGAACATATTTTGTTGGTTCTTGTGAGAACTCGCTGCTGTGTTCTGAACTAGTTTATGTAGCCGGCTAACAGAGGGTTACAATAGTCCAATCTGGAGGTCAGGAAAGACTGTAAAAATATGGTTGACACGACGCTGCCTCCAGCCAATGGACTGTTTAAAGCCTCGGCGAGATGGATTTGGGTTCCCTCTTGACAGACAGACAGACAGACTATGCATAGACTGCATGAATGGAGTGTCCATGACATCACCCAAAGGTTTCTGATGAAGGTAAAACAGGCTCCAAGTGTGCGTAGCCAGCTATTATCTTCATCAAAGTTATCACTTCCCTGTACTCATGGAGAAGCCAAGTTCAACAGATGAGATTGGTTGGACACCAAAAGATCACACGTGACGAGGATAGCTGAAGAACTGTCAATGGTTTTCCACTAAAGAAACCACACCCTTAGTTATGCATAACTTTAAGGCTTATTAAATCGTAAACAAATAAATGTAAAAATAATTCTCCCCCATAATGTTCATGAAGTTCAAAACTAGTTTTCTGATTTAACAAACCTAATGGAGCCAGGGCTGTAAACATGTTTTTTGGGTCCAATTTTAGTCATTTTTAACATGGGAGGGAATGAGAAACTGCTCATTTAAGAAGTTAGCCTCAAGCGGCTGGTCGAGGAACTGCAGTTCAGTCACCTCCTAGAGAAGGAAAAACACTTGCAACTACCACAATCTGTTTTGTGGAAAAGCTCTTAATTGTCATTATGTAGAGTTCTTCGCTGGTCGTAAGAGAGAAAAAGAGACCAGGGGACTCTTTTGTGCTGTATTCTTGCTTCGGTCGTTTAGCTGTCCGCTAGATCCAACAATGCAGACTAGTCCTCCAAGTGGCTAGCTGCTGCAGACTGGAGTAAATGTGCCCTTACGGCCTTGCTCTCGATGTTTCTCCTACTGATATTTAGACTACAAATGACATCTGCTATATCAGTTTTTGGAAAATGCATAAAAATTCTCTGAATAAATTATTTATTATTTATTCTAATTGGCTACATTACTCTTAAATTCAACCATTGGCTAGGGTTTGGTTCTGGACAAATCTCAAAAGTCTAAAACATTCCCAAAGTTTTTGAAAAGTCTTTTTCTAAAGAGATCTTTTAAAGGGACAAAATGACAAAACATTATTTTGCATATTTTTGCAAAATGAAAGGTCCTGTCATCAAGGGCATCTACTGTACGATCAAGGGACTTTTGTTAAAAATGAAACTCTTATTTTCAGAGTTTCATGAGCTCAAATGGAGTATTTCTTAAAATTCGCTAAAAATACAGTTAAATGATTAAGAATGTAATAAAACTAAATAATCTGTAAAAATGTAGGTTTGTTAAGAACATAAAACACTTGGGTTTGCTTGTCCATCCACAAAACAATCAAACAAACGAACAAATAACGCATATCCTAAAAACATCGTTTCACTGTACTATTTGAATAGACGTAGCGCCATTGCCATCTAGTGTTGAAGGCTGGTAGTGGCACGTAGGTTGCGTTGATGGGTGGCGCGCGTTCGCGTGGTCCCTCCCTCTGTGGACAACACCGGAAGTCGCTTTTTACGAATGTCAACAAGAGGCAAGAAGAAGGAGACGGTAACTATAAACTTATCTAAACACCTCTCTATCTGTAACCGTAACCATTTAGTTATGTATAGGGTAAATGATTGAAACTGTCGTTAGTATTTCCTCTTTGTGTTGTACAGTTTATTAGAGGAACTATGTTAGCTTTAGCAAAGAACAAGCTAGAGAAAGTCGGAAGCGTAACTTTTCTTGACATTGTCTTATTTAGATGCTACATGTAAATTTTTTACGTCATTAGAACTGAATTGTGTAGGGAAGTTTATTAATTTAACATATTATATGGCTAGAATTATTGGATGTGACTGAAAACTTTAATTGATGTACAAACAGCTACAGAGCTACTCTGCCCAACACCAACTTGCGTCACTGTTGAGACGAGAGTGAGACAGGAAGTTATCCTTACGGAAGCACAAAGAAGCCAAATGTACACGTTTGGGTCTAAATAGGACGTTTTCGGCGTTAGTAGGGGCAAATCGACCCAGTTAGCATTCATTCATAGCATGAAATCATTATAATAGTCTGTGTTTATGTCCTCGCAGCGAATCACTTCCTTCAATACTCACTGGTGATGATGGGGCTTCGCAATCTGTCGAGCTGATGGACCCTTCAACCTCAATTCTTCCACAGATTGTGTTTTAATTTGTTTTTATGGGACAGACATTGACATTTTAGGATGTCTGTTTTACACAGCCTTCGCTTTTTATGGCTATTACTCTTAACAGGTAAGAAACAATAAATCATTTGGCTTTTATTTTTAAAGCACATTTAAAACAACAGAAGTGCTGTATGTTTGATTCAACGGAAAAAGAATCGACTATAATACTCGTAAAACCAGCATTAATAAGACTACACATTTGAACCAAAATGTTTTATAGAACATGAAATCAGTGGGAAAAAAGATTTGATTAAATGCTGTGAAACAAATCGAAGGCTAAGCAATCAAGTGGTTTTTATGTACTTTCTCTTTGTAGATTTTTGTTAATGACTATTTCAACACATGCCTAGAAGATGTAATCTGTAAAAATATATTGTGATTAAAAAGTTTGTAAAATAATTAAAGTTGATGATTAGTTTTTCCTTACATCTTCTGTTTTTTTCCTACAGTTCATTGCACATTGGAGCCGGTCTTCAGTGCTGGTGAGAAAGAGTTTAATATTTGTTAGGCTGGTTTATTGTGTTTAAAAATGTTTCATCTATACAGACACACTCGGGTGTAATATTAAACTGCAGGATTCTCAGACAGAAAAGCAGGTTATGCTACTAATTCAAAACATTAAAGTAAAACTAAATTGTTGAATTCAACTTTTAGAGCAGTGAACTTTATTTCACCAAGTAGCACCTCAGAAAAAAATTGGCACTCCAAGTACCACCATAATGACCAACATTAAAATGCCCGATTAAAGTCTAGCCACATCGTATACCATTCCTGTTTAGCTACAGTTATGTACAGTTCGACATTATTGCAAATTAAAAATATTCATTTATTACTTAGCAATGTTAAACACTTTACAGCAAGTACATTACGAATGTTTGAAATAAAAAAAGTATCACGTTGGATGGCAAAATATTGGCTTTTTTATTGCACACAAATAGCGTATATTTATCGTTGTTCACTCTATTCTTTTATTCTTTATTTAGTGTGTTTCAAAGCGTCATTAAGTTTATCCCTGACTGCATTATTTAGCATGTAATGCATGTAGTTTCTTTGGCTAAAAGTAAACAAAGCTTTTCTTCAGCTGTGTGGGGCTTTATCCACTTTTATGTGAAGACTCGTGCTATATGAAGCTTCTTGTTTCTAATTTGATCGACCTCTTGGCTCTTGCTATGTTTGAAGTGAAATGATACCTTTTAAAACTGCACGTGGGAGCTATTCAGCTACAGTTTAGCGCACACCAGCAGCACAAGATTAACATGTGTTATTAAAGTATTACATTTTCTATGAAGATGGTGGTATTTCTTTTTTAGGGGGGACCGGTCTCCAATAAGTAGTATGAACATGAATACACACACACACAAGCATAAATGACTGCCCAACAGTTTGAGAACCACTGTTTTAGGTCAACAATCAAAAATAGCACAGTTATATTAAAATGATTCACATTTTTTTCCACTGGCAAACAATCATTCTTGCTTGGGGAAATTTCCAGTTGCTTTGGATGAAATATTTTGCCATGAATTTATTTGACTTATTTCAGCCCTGGAACTTGGAGATTGGCCTTCTATGCCTGATCCAAATCTACCAAATCTTACTCTTTGTATGAACATTGATTTTTTTTTTTTTTTTTCATTGCTTTGACTACCAAGGGTAATGTAATACACCTCTCAATCATTCAATGAGTTGAGAAAGCAGATTACTACGTTTTAAAGCGATTTGTCACAAAACATCTCTGAGCCTTAGATGCTACAGTTTAAACAGCTCGCCGTTTTTGCATACCTTTGTCTAAAAACCACCATTTGGCATTTTGAGAAACCAAAAACTATTTTAGGAATAGTGTTTCTTGTGGCATCAATACTGTTTGTAAGGTCTTAATGGGTCTTTAAAAATGCTTGAACTCCAGTACTGGTTTTGAAAATTTCCAGAATTTTTAATTAAGCTATGATGCTGCTCAACATGGTGATCAAACAATTCATCAATAAAATAAGGACAAGCTTATCAAGTAGCCAAAAAGGTAATAAAAAAAATGACAAATTAAAAATTGCTGAATTAATTTGCACTCTGCAGCCTTATAAATGTTTCCAAGTTTGACCAATTTGCTTAAAAATTATCCCTAAAATCCATCAGCATAATGTGAAAATAAAATATAGTTTCTTCCTTTTTTGTTAATTTCTGTAAAAAACTTTAACTCCAAATCCAAGCTGAATTACAAAACGTGAGTGAGTGAGCGTGCGAGCGAGCGAGAGGACTAGTGATCTTTCTAGGGTGTCTTAACTTTTTCTCAGAGTGACCCCAACTAGGATTAAGAGGGCAAAGAAAATGAATAAATAGATCAATGAATAGTGCCTATATTTATTTATAATATTTATCATCATAAAGATGTAAGAAAACCTTAAAATACCTTGAATTTGAAATTCTACAAGGAACACTGTGTCCTTCAGTCATGCTTGTGCTTTTTATTTTGTTTAATGGTTATTCCTTTTTAGTCATGCATAGAATTGCTTTCAAGAGAATGTGTTCTTTCTTGTACAAGTCGAATTTTATGACCAAACCACACTTGATTTTAAGCATTGTCTGCGTTTATTGTCAGTTTCAGCTCGTTGTGATCATTCGCCGAAAATACTCCAAACCAGACAGGGAGAAATTCAAAACTCTGCCTACCATTCCTGGTCTTTCCATCAACTCAACTGCAGTTGGCTGATAACCTCAAAAGTTGGGGAGCGCGTCATCTTCAGGTAACACGTTTTTGATGATCTGTGCAGTTGTTATCAGCGTGAATTCTGAAGAGAGTCTTCGTGGGGGACTGTGTGCAGGTGCTTTGCCATGTTTAAGCATTCAGTTCAAGATACTTACTTATAGGGGTGTCCTTTTAACACATCAAGCTCTTTCTTTATTTTCCTCATAAATCATTAATGATGAATTAATATTTTGGAATCTGTTCAGCCATTCTGATCTGGTGATAGTGCTTTTAGCTTAAATTAGATCAATGAATGTGATTAGATTTATATGGGAGGCCGATTTATATGTACCTAAAAGTCAGAGTAAATCGGTGGACAGCCTGCAGATGTAAGGTCTGAGGCTGAGACTAGATATTTGATCTTATTTTCTTGATCGTACACCTCAACATTGTTCCTGGAGGGATATGAAAATAAATGCGACCCTCACTACTACTGGAAATCCGGACAAGTTTAATCAATCAAGATACGACTTCAGGATTCTTGAAGTGTTTTCAACTCATCAGACGTCTAACTAGTGTTCCACTGGCGTGATATCTGAGGCTGGTGTCCCTTTAAACCTGTAAAAACCCGGCAGTGTAAGCATGGCTGTTGTTGGATTCCACATGGCTTTTTATTTCTAGTTAAGTGTCATTGCATGAATGAACTGTCCCTAAATGACCTCCTGTCTCTTTTGTGTCCTTCTATTTTGAAGTTTTTCAGAGTTGAACATGAGATGTGAGCGTGAATGGGTCTCTGTGGTTCCTCTCACTGGCACCCCTTTCAAACTCTGCGGTTTCCAACTTCCAGTGCCTTTTGAGATGGTAGGGGGAAACATTACAGTGACTCACCACTTCGTCCCTCATATTTTCCCCGTTACAGGATTCCGTCTTTCATATATTAAAGGTAGACCATTCAAAATCAGTTGTCAGGTTCCCCTGCCTAATTGGTTTGCTCTGAAAGATGAACTGATTTGTGTTCATTCTTCTCTCTAGACTCAGGTCCCTGTTTTCCAGGTGAGTTTGAATGTTACAGCGAACGTTGTCTTCCAGCATCTTGGCGCTGTAACGGACGAGTCGAATGTCTTGGTATCGGTGATGAGCTTGGGTCTGATGAGGATGGATGTGACGCCGTCACTCCTCAGCTGTCCACAGACGATCAGCTCCTTTCTGCTGAAGCTGACATCAAAGCAACTTTATCCATTATCAGCACAGATATTCCACCTGCTAAACACTCAGACTATAGCTTGACTCATGGGGGACCTTGTGGAGGACACTTGAAAGCCTTTTATGGGTCATTTACTCCCCCTACTTTAACCGGACAGCAGATGGACTGTGTGTGGACAGTGGACCCCCAGGATTCACGACCCCTCAAATTGGAGCTTCAGCAACTGGAAATAGGACATCGGGACACAATCACAATAACAGACCAGTCTTTTGGGTTGGGGAACATTATAAAAACTGTGAGTATAATATTTTTTTTAATAACGACAGAAGATTAGGTTGTTTACCATGGATTCCTTAGGGCTCTGTATTAAGGTGAACCTGTAGCTCCATCTTGTTTATTTACGAGCCAAGGATTCTTTTACTGAAGACATTTATTTCGAACTTTCTCTTCTTGGCTCATCCATCTTAAATAATAATTTTGACTGTCTTTACATTTACATTCATGCATTTAGCAGATGCTTTTGTCCAAAGCTTACAGTAGGGGAGAGAGAATATGCAATTTGTTACACAGTCAAAATGTCAGTTCTCTCATGGTAGAAGTTCTATCAACTGATCAATTACGCAAACTCCTCCTTTCCCATTAATCCATAAAAATATTCTAATAATAGATATTACCACTAATACTACTATTATTTATTTATCTGCTTCTTCTTTAAAATTAGTTGTATGACATGATTGGTTCATGTGGTTTGGTCCAAGAGAAAACTATTTTCGCAGTGGATTGTGGGTAATATCAGCCGGTTGAGCACCCATCATTCTGCACTTCAGAATCTAATAGGACAAAGTACACATCCGGGACTCACTCTGATACTTTATAAATGGTTTAAGAAACACTAATTCTGTGCATAGTCCACTAATTGTAGACTTGTTTCTTAAAATTTCTCTGTGTCTGTATCTCACAAAAAAGTTGGATACACACAACAGAAACAGAAGCACAAACAAGCAATGTTTTTATGAATTTCGTTCTTGGCTTCAATACTTAGAAGCATAATTTTATTTTTCGCCAATGCTTGAAATAGAAATGCAAAATCGAGGAAGATAAATCACATTTAGGACCTTGGATTGATTCACCTGGGAACTGGAATGCTAGTATCTGAAGAAAATTTAAGGAGTATAGTGTACATATCTGTCCACTTCAATCACTGGCTCCAGACACATCCAGACACAGCGAACTCGATAGTCGATACCAAGTAATCTGAAAACCCTATTCACAGCTTCGTATCATGTGTACACACTTTATGACGCGAACACAGAAATACTAAGTAATGTCGTTTCCAACCGTAAGCACTCTAAGAACGCATGTCGATTTTTTTTGTTCAATAGCTTTTATTTTACAGGCGTTGTAGATGTTGACAAGTCACTACTGTTTAGTTGTGTAAATAATTTAATTATAATCTGAATGTGGGAATTTAGTGAGACACTGAAGAGATTTACTGCACTTACCCTAGTACATAGGGTCTAGCGACACCCATTGATAGAATCCTCCGGAATTGTCAGCACATCACCAGACAAACACAAACTTTATTGACCATTCTACAGTTTTCTAGCTCTCTGTCTCTAAAAAGAAAAGAACAAAATGTTTAATGCTTGGGATTTTACTAATAAATTCATTCAAATATTAGCATTCAGTAGGTGTTAAGCTCTTAAACTTGTCTTTGTGTTCCACATTGTAAAAAATATTGAACCAAAACCAAAGTAGGTACAAGGATAAAACTCAGGGTTATGTAGAGAAGTGTTTGGTACCAGTGTTGTTGCATCCCCAGAATCTACCGTCATGCATTTTAAAAATCTTCCTCTCGAATCTTTACAGATCAACTCTGTGTCCAATAACAAAGCAGTAGAGGTGGAGTCTCGCACTGGCTTGCTTTCCCTGATTTATCATATGGAGCCTTCTTTGGAAGGACGGGGCTTTAACGCAACCTACCGCATCACAGATTACTGCCTTCCTTGGGAGGAGCTTTGTGGGGGGTCACTGGGGGGATGTTACACCTCAAAGCAGCGATGTGACAGCCACTGGGACTGTCCTGAAACTGGCCTGGATGAGGAGGGATGCTGGGGCTGCCCAGCCGGCCAGTTCTTTTGTGGGATGGGGGGTGTCCTGAAACCGGGACACCAGCTGGCACATCCAGTCTGCTATTCGATTCACGAGCGCTGCAACTACCAGCTGAGCTGCCAAGATGGAACAGATGAAAGAGAATGTACCATCTGCCAACCAGGGACGTTCCACTGCGACAGTGACAGGTTTGTGTGTTTTATTAGAGGGTGTGTATTGTAGACCTTTTGTTTGATTCATGCCGTTTAACCGTGCAGGTGTGTTTTTGAGAGCTGGCGCTGTGATGGGCAGATGGATTGTAAGGATGGCACAGATGAGCTCAACTGCACTGCAACCTTGCCCCGAAAGGTCATAACTGCAGCTACTGTTGGGAGTCTGGTTTGTGGACTCTTGCTGGTTATCGCTATGGGTTGCACGTGCAAGCTATACTCTTTACGAACTCGAGAGTACAGGTAAAAACCATTTAAAGAAGATTGTTATCTTAAGAAATAATCAAAAGTTTTCTGTTCCTGTATGTGGCTTGTTTTTCCAGCTTATTCGCTCCCATCAGTCGGCAGGAGGCTGAACTGATCCAGCAGCAGGCCCCACCCTCTTATGGTCAGCTGATTGCTCAGGGAATCATTCCACCGGTTGAAGACTTCCCTACTGAGAACCCCAATGAGGTCAGGGCTCTGCAAACTGCTACAAAAAATATTCACAATTGTGTATAACTACAAAAATGATGAGCCCGGATGCAAATGCATTTAGGTTCCACTGAAGTCAAACTAAAATGTTTTTCAGTAGTTATTCAATCTTAAACTGGCTGACGAGTCCAGCTAGGCTCCTCTGGCTAGTGGTGGTTCTGTTTTTACATTTTTTTAATGAGTTTTAATGGTGGTTCTGTTTTTTTTTTTAGTTTTATTGTCGATTAGTGCTAAATTACTGCTTTATCATTTTGCTCAGCTGAAATTTCAATTACATTCAATCACTGTAATGTTTTGTAATGTTAAGCCTTGATCCCCAATGGCAGGTAAGCGAGTCATCCGTCAACCAACTTAACAGTATTGCGCGTTCGTTTATGCTCATGTCTGTCTATCTGTGATGTGATTGAAATTGTGATCTCAATTTGAGCTGAGTAAAATGTTAAAACAGCACTTATCATTTAGCACAAGTCGAGATTCAAACTCATTTAAAATGACAAACGCTCGCATTTGACAAACTGAGCCACTGCCAGCCTAAGGAGCCGACAGTGGCTGGACTGGCTGGTCTCGTGGCCTGTCAATGGCGGGACTGTTTGATTGTTAAGTAATTTACTTGTTTAATTGACTGAGACCTCCAGAGAAGTCCACCGTCGATTGTTTCAAAAAGTCATTGCCATCTTAAACAGATGTGCTAAAGTCCATAAAAATATGGTTTTGCTGGACATTTAGATATTTAAATGTATATTGTATAATGTAAAAAATCTAAATAGGTTTTCTATTTGTGGGTGTTTTTTCTAGACTGTCTCGCTCTCTCTAAGAGGGATACTACAGCTTCTCAGACAAGACAACGCTTCCTCTCTACGTCGAAGACGGCGTCCACGATTCATCCGGAGAGCTGTGCGCCGCCTCCGACGATGGGGCCTAATTCCTCGTGCAACTTCCAGACCAACACAGACCACAGCTTCTCCGTCCCAGCAGACAGAAGCGGATGGTCCTAGCGCTGAGCTCAACCAACCAATCCCAGGAGTCTCCTCAGAGACGGCAGAGGCTTCCTCTCAGACCCTCCCTCAAAAACTGGGTTTATCTCAACACACAGAAACACAGCAGCAGACAGCAGAAGCTCCTCCCCCATCCCTCCCACCCCCTTTTCCCGTCCAGTCAATGGAAGCCTCTCAAACCCCACAGACCGTACCCCCAAGCAGCCCTTCCCTCTCCTCTCTTTTCCTCACCCTCGGGCGCAGCATTTCCCGCTTCAGATCATCACCTTCTTCTTCTTCACTCGCTCTTTCAGCATCTCCGTCTTTTTCCTCATCTTCCTCTGATGATGAAGTACTGCTGATCCCTCTCTCTGATGACACTGCCTCTGAGGATGACGTCCCCATGCTGACTTAAATCCTCTCTTCTTCCCTGCTCTCCTGCCTTTTCAGCACGTCACGATGTTTGCTGTTTGTACTGGTTGGGTGCCTTAACTTGTACTATAGCTTTGGTTTTGAATAGTATTGTATGATGCTGCACCTGACATATGACTGCACATACCAGGACTGATTGAAGAACTTTTGCACAAGGAATCTCCCCATTCATAATTGTTTTTAAATCAGCAGAGATGATTGTGTGATGTACATGTATGTTTGCTTACCTCAATGCAGTAGAAGACCACATGTTTTCTTGTGTGCGTCCCTGAGAAGTGCCTTTGATTGAGCTTCCTGTCCATCACTAGGCGGTTAATGTGCTTGCATGTAGGACCAAACACACTTGAGCAGAAGTTTGCACATAAATGTAGAATGCACCCTTGCTGTGTCGATGGTAGTGCATGGCAACTGTGGCAATAACTTGATAATAAAGTTGAGTGTGAGATTGTGTGTGTGTACACGAAATTGTGTTTTGTGGGGGTTTCATTTGTTCACAATGAAGCACCATTTTAGCTTTCTTGCTCAATGGACCGTTTAACAGTAGTGCTACTGTGGTCGCTTGGTTTTAGCTGCTGATGTGATCTGTCATTTCACTCTTTTTACCGGATTGGTGTTTTTACGCTGTGTGCTTCTATCGCTGAGCTTTTGATCTCTCATCTGCTGAACGATGATCACATCCGAATGACGTAGGTGGGAATTGTTTTACATCGACTGATGCAAGCAGGACGAATTTCATTGTATATATTTGCTAAACCAGGTGGAAATTCAACGAAGATTAAAAAATTTGCACTTTTATTTTGTCTTTGTGGTTTTCTGTGTCAGATGTTGGAGTTTCAACACTTGGGCACTTTTTAACGTGCTCTTTCCATGCATGCTCTACTGTTCTAAAGGTGTCATTTCCTTTAATTCTCTGATGTCATTAGTTAACTGAAACCACTGTGATTGGATGCTTTGAAATGCAAATAAGACATTGTTACCATTTTGTCCCAGTTGTTGGGGAGATGACATACTTGCTTATTCTTTTCACAAGAAGAGTTACCTTAGGAACTAGTTTGCCTGGTTTCCATCTTCAAAAACGAATAGAAACTTTGCTGGTAAGAGTTTTTTTTCAGTTAATGTCAAGATTGATTATTGGAACATTTTTCACTCAAATCAAGATGAATGGTCCTTTAATGGTATTTTCCTTTGGACAGGCTTCAATCAGCAGTCAGTAATGTATTAATCATAAATACCTTGTTTCATATTAAGTTCAGTTTTTTTATCAGTTAATTCATTCCTTCTTTATTTTTTGTGATCACTATGAAAGGGTTTAAACCATCACATTTAATTTTTATTTATACCTGCTGCATCTTTTCTTCTGTAAAAATTTCAGCTTTTCAAAATTGTTTAACTGTGGAAAGTTCAGAACAACTAGTTCAAATTGTGAATTGAACCAAAATGTTCATTATGTACTGAAAGACATTAAGCTAATGTTCAGTTCAAGTATTAACCCTTGTGTGATGTTCATATTATTGTTACTCAGGCAGTGTTTGCGGGTCTGGTGGACCCATCGATTTATTTATCCCTATCAAAACATGTTTATGTTAAAATACTTAAAAGTTATTTACTTAAGCCAGGAATTTATTATTTATTATTATTTATTGTTTTTTAACCTTATTTCTTCACATTTAGAATTTAAACCAGGTGTGGTGTTCTCATTATTGGTACTTTGGCAGGGTTGGTGACTCTGCTAGACCCATTGCATTTTGGGGCTTTTAATTCACACATAGAATTTTATACTAAAATCTAAAAGTGTATGTTTATGTGTTATTTATGTTTGTATGGGAAGACAGAATAAAGGTTAAGAATACCATTTTTACACTTATACATGCCCCGGGTCCATTAGACCCGAACAGGGGTCTATGTAGGGGTATATAGTGTGGGGTCATAAGGAATGAGTTCTGATAAATGTTTTTCACAGAAAATGAGCCAAGGCCAGTGAATCTCAGTTTCAAATAATAATTGCTTTTATAATTTTTATTATAATGAAAACGGGTCCCACAGACCCGAACACCATACAGGGGTTAATATAACTGAAAGTATTGTTTTACGACACGTCCTTTGTGTTTACATTTTGTGTGTTGACGTGATGTAGTTAGTCTCAGAGACATTAATCTGGTTGCCAGATTGTGAGAATCGTTCATGTCGTGACAAGTTTACAGTTTCTGAATCACTGACCCTCCAAACCTTTAAGCAAACTGAATTATTTTGGACTGTAGCCTTGAAGTCTTTATGGTATTAAGTAATTCTCACTAAATATAAAATTTGTAATGCTGAAACAGTGTATGTCTTGTTGTAATTGATTGCCAATCTGGCAACCCTGGCTGGGTTAATTTTTTAATTAGTTTGTTTATTTATCTTAAACAAACAAATAAAAAAAATAATTCATCCCCTCAGCATGTTAATTGGAACAATCTCCTACTCTTGATGCGTTGTAGAAAGTGACGGAAAGGCCGTTCCCAAGCTACCGCTTGAGGCTGACTTCAAAAGGGAGCAGGTTCTCATTCACTCCAATGTTAAAACTGACTAACTTTGGAGCTGAAAAAATATGTTGCTCCATTAGCTTGGTAGATCGCTAATTTTGATCTTTATGAACACTCTGAGGGGGGTAAATAATTTTTTCATTCATTCAAAATATATACAATTAAAACAACGCCTTCACTATGTGCATGCCCTGCCTCTATGGATGCGTTCTCGGGTACTGGTGCTACGCCCCTTTTTGAGCTTCAATTGACTTAGCCAGAACCCTATGGGTGACGTCACAAACACTCTGTCCATGTTATATACAGTCAATGGGTGCCCCTTGGCCTACACACTGCACCTTTAAGTTGGACCAGCTAAGTTCAATTTTATGTGTTTATGTGTTTTATGTGTTTTGTCATTTTATGCCAGGTGTAATGCAGTTCCCGAGTATTGCTACTGGTACGTTGTTGCTGCTATGGTCTCCATGTGTCTGGGGGAAGTGCATATTTGACCAAATTCAGAAATCTGTCAACGTTGTGTCTTCACCCACTGTTCAACACTCCTCTGCTGATTGGACGAAACCTCTAAGACTAAAAAGACATTTTGGTGCCATTGTAAATTTCCAACCAATCAGAATCAAGACCTGGATTCCCGCTGAAAACCCCGTCCTGTCGGAGAAGGAGAAACGTTTGATGATGTCGGTTGATGAGGCTGTCATTAAGGTTTCCAGGCTTTTATCAGGTGCCCAAGTTTCTTCAGTGACATGCAAAATAAACACGTTTGAAACATGTGTGAAAATATTTAAGGAGATATGTTTGTAACTGTTATTTTAAAGTGAGACGAGTTCCAAATACGATGCTGCTAAATAGAGATATAAACAACTACTGCAAATTTATCTGGAGGAACAACAACACTGACAACCAAATTAAGTATGCAATAAATTTTCGTCTGATCAGAAAATACAAGTACAATTGGTGAATTCTAATGTGCTAGTAATGTCTACTTGTTTCTCTTTTAATACATCTCGATGTTGTCATTCTCCTCAGATGTGCCAGAGCTAATGAGAACTACAGATTTGAGAGCTGCCTCGGTGTGATTGTGAGTCTTTCATCGTCATGATATAAAATGAGTGTTTTGTTGACATATTTGTTCTCCTGACTTTCTTGAAGATTCCAGATGAGCATTTGGATGGCTGCTCAGTTTATCCACACCCTGAGCATCCGATCCCGATTGTGTTGAGGTCACGGGGACCGGGACTTCCTAACACTGACTTCCTGCTCTATGTGTTAACTCACAACACAGATAAATGCAAAGCAGAGGTATAAACTCCCTGGTTTATTGGGATCTTTAATATTGAATAACTTTTGTAAGTGTGTTTTATGATATGCTGATATTGTATAATAAACAGAGAAGCAAAGTAATGGGATAAGTAGGTAGATTTAAAAATTCACATTATGGTCCAAAGTGTGCTTAGAAAATATTAGTGATGGCAAAACAAGGCTTTATGAAGCTTTGAACCCTATTGAATCACTGTTTCGAAAATTGGTTCAGTGTTACTGAACCAAGGCGTAGGTGAATTTACATCTATAGCAACATGACCCTAAATAAGCATGAATTATTGACTCCCCAAAGTTTTTAACATAAAACGAATTTTGATCATTTTTAAACTAAATTTAGCTTGCTATTTTTAGCTTCTGGCTAGAGCCAGAAGATCATTCCTTCATTCATCTTCATGTCGGCTTTCTTCCCTTTCGGGGTCGCCACAGCAGAATGAACCGCCAACTCTCTGGCATATGTTTTACGCAGCGGATGCCCTTCCAGCCGCAATCCATCGCTGGGAGACATTCACACACACATTCACTCTTTAACACTATGGGCAATCGTTCTTACTCAATTCACTTATACTGAATGTCTTTGGACTTGTGGGGAAACCGGAGCACCCGGAGAAAACCCACGCGATCACGGGGAGAACATGCAAACTCCACACAGAAATGCCACCTGCCCCAGCCGAGGCTCGAACCAGCGACCTTCTTGCTGTGAGACGACCGTGCTACCCACTGCTCCACCATGACGCTCAGAAGATCAATATCATCTCTAATATTGATCATTCGAATATTGTGTAAAGACTCAAAACAGTTTTAGCTAAGCATTTTTAAAATAACTATTTTCTAAAAACAAATAAAAAAAACCCATTAAGAATGACATTAACTTGTGAGAAATGAGCATCTGAAAACCCTTTCAGCCAAAGAAGTCAGTGTGTGAATAGTGAATTGAAGTCTTGATTTCCTATTTTTAGTGTTTAGTGTAGTTCCATGCACACAATTTCAGGAGAAACAATCACTTCAATTATCAAACATCGACAGGTGATTCCAATCCTTCTTTCCACACTCTAAGATTTCTAACAGTAGCCGCTTAACTTCCGATTTGGTGATTAAATGCAAAATTTCCTCCTCCACCCCTATATCCACACTTTCTTGAGGGAGTTCCTGGGCCTGGGGGGGGGGTTCTTGGGCCAGGTCAGGTTCTTTCATGGACAGCTCACCCAGTACGCTTATCCCAATCTTGCCAAATTCGCTTGCGTTTCTGGGTTAATTCTACACAAGCAAACTTGTGAAGTAGGATAATGAAACGTATAAGAAACTTTAGGCTGCAGGAATGAAAAGCTGCTAAATATATCTTTAATCTAAAGTTAATCTTAAATTCTTAATCTTAAAAGTTAAGTTCTAACTGACCTTTCTAGAACATCAGCCTTGATTTTCACAAACGGGGTGAACTGAACTCTAAAAATCCCTTTTCTTTTTCATGTTGTTTCTTAGTCTAGTGTAGTGGCTTATGCGGCTCACTGTCAGACGGACTCAGACGGCCGTCCTCTAGCAGGGACAATGGTTGTCTGTAGAGATGCGCTTCGTTTGGAAAGGTACACAGCTGAACACTTCGTGCAGGTGAGTGGGATTGACACGATGGGAAATCTGAAATCAAAATCCTTATGAGACTGGAAGTTATTTTCCTTCTTTTTGGGTTTAGACAGTGATCCATGAGCTGTTTCATGTTTTGGGCTTCAGCAAAGAGCTCTTCGGCCAATGGAAGGATTGTTCTCTTTCTTCTCAGGGTAACTAATGTGCATTTAATCACTTTTGAATTCATTATAATAGAGCTGATACATGTTTGATAGCACATGTTTGATATTGGCTTTATGTGTGAGTTAGTCAGTACAGAGTGCTGGTCTCAAGGTCAAGTGACCAGCATAGACGAGATTGGGCAGGTCAGAATCTATTCTCCGCATGTGGTCAGAGAAATGCAGAAACATCTCAATTCTGCCCGCTCTGACCTTGGGGCACCACTGGAAAACAAGGTAATGACCTTACGTGTTCGTTTCTCTGAATGCATTGAATGTGTACTGTTACGTGACAGCTGCCACCAGTCATTACTTGCATAGCTATCTTGTTGCTAGGACGCTGGTTCAGATGGCCTCTCTTCTCATTGGGAGGCTCGAGTGCTTCAGGGATCCATCATGGCTGCTTCCTTGGGAACACCATCTGTGATTCGAATTGATCCCATCACACTTTCTGCGCTGCAGGATACAGGCTGGTACTCGGTCAACCTCAGCTTGGGTCAGAGCCTGGTGTGGGGAGAAGGTGGATGTTCACTTTTTGAGGCTGGAGTCAAACCTTGAACTGCCTGGTTCACTGGTTTGTGTTTTTTTTTTTGTTGCAGGAGAAGGTGATCAGTTCGGCTCTCTGTTTAGCTGTCACAATTCTTCAGCTTTCTTTTGCACGGGCAGGTATTTGAATATTCATTTAAAGGAAAATATGTTTCTTGAAAGAATCTTGTCAACTTCTTCAACTTTGGAAGCCATATTGTGTCACTGTAATGATAAATAAAGCCTTCCCATAAGTCCAGGGTATTTAATGTTATATATTTTTATGGGGCTTTCTTGTTTTATAGTGTTTAAAGATGCCATATTATGCCCATTTTAAACCACGTTTAAGAAATATTTGACCCCTATCACTGCACCATCAATGACCATCAAAAGGCAGTATTTATCGTAAACAATTTCTTTGAATCACCTTCTACCTTCTGTACCTTCTGTTCCTCCAACTGACATGCTTCCACCATGCCCCCTGCTGGATTTTACTTGTTGGTACAAATAAAATCCCCCCTTTTCTGACAAATACATTAATCTTTCGGTAAGCCCAAAACACATTTGGCCAAGCACATCCAAAAAAATCACTTTTTTTCATTCTTTATCTATGCAGTTCTGGAACAGTTATACTACAGTCAGTCACAGTCAGTGCGTACATTCTTCATTGAGATGCATTACCAGGTTATCTGATTGGTTAGTGGCTGGTTGTTAGGGGGCATCAAGACATTTTAGCTCAAAGAAAAAGAAAATAGGAATACACAAACATGCACGAACCAATCTGAATATGACTTGAGGCATGTTTTGATGAGCAAACATTACTAAAGCATACAAAATAACATACAAAGTTGAATTTATATGATACAAAAACTTTAAGCAGTTCTCTCCCTGGCATTTTGGTGCTGACTTAATGCTTTATAATTAAATGTGTACTTTTTTACTTTCACTTGCATGACTGACTAATTCTGGAATAGACACAAGTTCTTCTTACCTTAACATACTGTAGTCCCATCTTCAGCTCATGTATTACTCTTTGCCAGAATAAAAGTCCTTGGGCACTTCTCTGTTTGGTAGTGATGATGAGAGATGTAGATATAATGCAACAAAAAGATTTTTAATAAAAGTTACAAATCCTTGCTTACATTATTTTATAAGAAATATTGTTAATTGTATTTTTAAATTTAAGTAATGCTGATAAATAAAACGGAAACAATGGTTGCTGCATTTTTCTGTTTTGCTTTCTTTCTTTTGTCTTTTGAGGGATTGATGGGGGGATGTCAACTCGTTCAAGCTGTGAGAATTACAGTGATTTTGCCCCAAGATTATACGAAAATTCAAGTATCTGTGTGAAAAAAAAAACCATGCAGGTACTGAATAAACTGTTAAATGTCATCATTAGCTTGTTTTGATGACAGAGAAGCAATAAAGAGGAAATATACAAGAACAAATCAAGATTTCCTTATAACCAACCACAAAAGATTTTTAGCTGTAGAAGATTAGCTGTTTTCTCAGCGATGGGTTGCGGCTGGAAGGGCATCCACTGCGTAAAACACATGCCAGAGAGTTGGCGGTTCATTCCGCTGTGGTGACCCTGAAAGGGAAGAAAGCCGAAATAAAGATGAATGAATGAATGAAGATTAGCTGTACTTGTTTAGGTATTGAGAGTACCACTGGAGACCATTCAACAATTTGGGGATATGTTTTGTGAAAACAGGCGTCACGGTGGCGCAGTGGGTAGCACGGTCGTCTCACAGCAAGAAGGTCGCTGGTTCTAGGCTCGGCTGGGGCAGGTGGTATTTCTGTGTGGAGTTTGCATGTTCTCCCCGTGATCGCGTGGGTTTTCTCCGGGTGCTCCGGTTTCCCCACAAGTCCAAAGACATGCGGAATAAGTGAATTGAATAAGAACAATTGCCCATAGTGTTAAAGAGTGAATGTGTGTGTGAATGTTTCCCAGTGATGGGTTGCGGCAGGGAAGGGCATCCGCTGCGTAAAACATATGCCAGAGAGTTGGCGGTTCATTCCGCTGTGGCGACCCCGAAAGGGAATAAAGCCGACATGAAGATGAATGAATGAATGTTTTGTGAAAACATCAAAAAAAAAAAAAAAAATCCAATGCATTCATTCATTCATCTTCATGTCGGCTTTCTTCCCTTTCGGGGTCGCGACAGCAGAATGAACCGCCAACTCTCTGACATATGTTTTACGTGGCGGATGCCCTTCCAGCCGCAACCAATCGCTGGGAAAAAAATCCAATGCATTTCTTTGAAATTGTACTGTAACCTATAATAATAGTAACAGGCTGCTGTAAACATGTCTTTAATTTAAAAGAATGCATGAACAAATACCAAACTTGTATTGTTATCTAACTACAAACCTGGAGATTTTTGTTCTGGCAGAGTGAAAGAGTTAGAGTGCATTTGAATAATTAGAACACATCTTATTTTGATCTACAAATTCAACTTGATAGAACATCGCATTATTTTGACCTTATTTAAACAGCTACGAATCATTTATGAGGCAAGACCTGGTTATTTTCATTCAGGGATTTGTTTTATTTAATATTCTAGCGGTGTAAATGGGATCATATATTTTTTTTGATCTGCTCTGCCACTACAATAGAAGTCAAGTTGATGAGTAGTTTGAAAGATTATTTGTGTATGTTTTATTGATTAAAACATCATTGTTTCATAGCATGATTATATTGTCTTAGCTTTCTAATTGAGGTGCCATAAATGTTTTCTCTCTCAGCGAACTGGGTTGCCATTACCTCCTGCTGCACAAGGGAAAGTGTGTCACCGATCCATTCCTGGATGGCTGTCGCATTTTTAAACCTCTGCAAAATGCTGTGAGATTTCTATATTTCATGGTTGTTTTTTCGGCTTTAGTTTGAAGCTTCTGTTAATCTATTCTTGGTAGAGCTGTTCAGTGTGCACCAATCTACTCATAATTGTTCAAAGGAGAGATTTGATTAAATTACATTGGATTCATTTAAATAGCTTTAATATCAATTTAATCAATTGGGATTACTGTGAACTTAATATTCTTGCACACTTTTAACCACTAGTAACACCTGAACATCAAGCAGTGTTGCCACCTTTCGTTCAACAGAGTGAGTGCTGGAAAGAGGAAAATGCGAGGAGTGGAGTCATTGATGGAAGCGGAGAGAAATATGGACCAGACAGTCGCTGCTTTATATCGAACCTCACCAAAGCGGTACCACAAGCTCTTTCATTTTCGGTCTAAAATAATTTATAGCTAGTTAAATAGCCACAGTGTCAAATATTTGTTTGTTTTTTTCTTTTCCTTTTTAGAATATTGTTTTTGGAAGTACCCCAAAGTCAGGCCAATGTTACAGACACCGATGCACTGGAATAAATCAATATCAAATTCAAGTGTTGGATTCTGATTGGATAGACTGTCCAGCAGGAAAACACGTTGGGGTTTGTGAGATAAAATATTTAGATATTATTTATTTAGGCAGAAATAAATATTATTGAAATAAAATAAAAAAGTTTTTTTTATTTTGCTTGTCTATCACACATATTGTTTATTTTCTCCCAGGCGCCTGGTTATGAAGGTTTTGCTTTCTGCCCAGAAAACATTTTATGTAAATATTCTGATGTAGCCCCTCCCACACCAACTACTGATGTTCTTCACAATATTGTTAACACCCAGAGGTGACTGTGACACTTTTAATACACACCAGGACATTTATTAGAAAATGTTTTAAAAAATTTTTTAGCTGACACAAGGAACTGTGAGTTGGTTTTCATCTATTTGGTTTTGAAACAAGTTTAGTAGCAGAAAGCAGCTGAAAGAGCACACATAATCCAGCTGAAATGAATGGTATGACCTGAGCAGATTCTCTGATTCTCTTTTTTTATTTTATCTTCTGTAGCTTTGATGGTGTGATAGAGAAGGACCCCACTCTTCCCCCTAGCCTCAATTCTCTCTCCTCCGAGTCTGAGGTAGAGACCAGCTACACATCGCCAGCAGCACTGAGCATCATGGCTGCTGCTTCTTTGTTATTTTCTTCTGTATTCCTCTTCTACAAGAAGTGCTCATCTGCTGGGGTCAGAGTTCATGTTGTCGGTGAGCTTCCTGTCAGGCTGCGGTTAGCCATCGAGTGTATTTAATGGCAAATTGTATAACCAAAAACTGTCAAATGATGCTGATGTGACAGATGCAATTTTTATTGGTGGCAGTAAGACAGATTATAAGAAACAGTTAAAGATACAATATAGGATATTTTCTTTCATTACTTAAAAAGTCTGAAAGGGTTAGGGTCTGATAGATCTCCAGCGATTGTTTACTTGTAATATTACAACATTTTTAGGTGATTTTTGGCCACGCTCCTAGTAATACAACCAGGGTTCCTATTTGGCCTTTTGTGGATTCAAATATTTGCAAGTACTTTGTAGTAACATCTGTTGAATCTTTGTGTAATCAATTGCTTAATTTTACATAAATACACATTTTTTATAACTAATCGATTATGTTTAGGTGTCAAATTTTCTTTTCTTTAACAAAGGCAAGCTTGTATGAAAGAAGTAAAAACCAAAAAGTGAAACAAAAACTAAAATAATGTGATTTACAGGAATTAATAAGCAATGACTGAATTCATATTGAAAAAAATCTTTCTTGTTTACATACATTCACACACATTTATTCTGTATGCATATATTTATTTCTAGTAAAGATGGGCATACACTGTGAAATTTCCTTCTTGTTTTACTCATTTTGAACACATTTTCCATCATGTGACTGTTTGGAGATCTACCTCTCTAAGTTGTATCGTGGAGTATACTTGAAATAAAGAGAAGCGATGCACTCCTCACAACTAACTCCCAATCTGCAATCTTATAGTCACAAGAAAACAAAGCCTATTTAAAGTGCCCCAATTGTGATTTTGAAAGGTTCCTTATTTGATGGTCTCCAACAGCAGGTGGACACATATGCAAGGTCGAAAAAAAAACTTTTCTTTCTTATAATATGTATTGAATTTTACCAGATTTGGTCACAATACCCAAATTTGTTTAGTGAGTCGTTCATAATAAACCGCTCTTTTGCACTATGAGGAGTAGGTTATGTAGGTGAGCTCTATCTGGCCTGGTTTCGATTGCATTTAGAGAAATTGTGCTGCGAGAAATGACAATCAATAAACAATTGGTACAATCAACACAACATCTCATGATTAAATGAGGTGTTTGAGTTGAGTTCACCTTCAAAGCTAGAGACTTATTGCGTCCAGCATTAAGGGTCCTGAGTGAAAATATGGTTCCAGTTCCTTACACAACAAACAATAACATTATCCCTTCCTGTGTGATAATCTCTGTGAAAGGCTTGAATATTTATGCTTGCCATGATATGACTAATCCGTAATGGAGAGCTGTTATTTCAAAGTTTGGTTTCTCTACATGAATGCATAACGTGGGAGGTTGTACTGTGTGACGTGTGAGAGTGCGGTCTAAAAGATTCACTTTCAACAAGCTCTCGTTTCAGCAACTCTATTTCAACTCTTTATTATCAAAGGCATTATTTTTATACAAAAATCGCCTCCAGAATTCCAGCAGGGTTTTCCTCAAACCTAAAGCTATGTTTCACAACACATGAGAGTTCATTTCTTAAAAACTCATAATAGGGAGTCTTTTAAATTATTGTGGTTTCATACATTTAACATACAATCAAATAAAGAATATTAATTTTAGAGAGGACAGAACAGAAAGCGATTTTTGAAAAGGAATGTGTCGTAAAGGTACATGTGAAGGTAAAAGCCTAAAGAGCGGTTTAGCTGACGATACATTCTCACTGTAAGATTAGCAGAGCATACTGTCCACATCTGCCTAGTCACAGCACTACCTTGTACTTACATGTAACTCGTCTTGTCTTTTTGGATGTATCGATGAACATAATGGCCAAACTAACTTTATGATTATTTAGCTCCAAATATAAGTGTCAGACATGTTGTTTCTAGACAGCCAGCTCACACTGGAGCATCAGACCGTATTGAGTGATAACGTAAATCATGGGCTTTAACCTCTGAGGTTCTCTCATACAGTTTACACTGCTGTGAATCACGCTACTGGAAAAATAGCAGTGTATGCCCATCTTTAAACAATATTCTTAAATCTCATTCAACATCACAGGACACAGTGCCTCCAGTGACAACTGTAATCTTCAAGTTTAATGCAAACTAGACTAACTTAGACATTTTTGTGCTATAAATTGCTCAACATTTATGTTGTAAATATTTTTTGGTAATAAATGGAAGTAATAGAATGAAAATAGAATAAGAATATTTTTAAAAAGCTTGATGATGTGCTTCTATCCTGCTTGTGAAAGGCTCACGCTGTGGGCCACAGCGGGCGAAATCAGAAATGAAGCTTTCATCGTCTTCTTCCTCACACAGAGCTCCGCAATGGTGCTCGGTGACATCATCTGTGATGGTTGAGGAACATATTGAACATGGGTGAATTTGTAATAAACATGGATGAGTATCTATTATAAACACTCTTGTATCTGTGCCGTGAGAGAAAGCATTAATTTGATCAGTACCTGAAACCTCTCTATGAAGTAATTCAGATCAGCGCAGAGATCCACTTCGACTCCTTCAATTTGGTTTTTCTGACATAAAAAACATATTAACCATGGACATAAAAATAATAGAAAACTTTAATACAGTTATCAGATAAAATCAAACTTTAGAGTCAAACAAATCTGCAACATAAAAACTAAATATGTATAAACTTAAGTCTTGATTAGGTTTTCCAGAATTTGAGAAAACCTTCGTAAATTCTCAAAAAAACATAAAAGTGACGTTCATCGGTGCCATTGTTTGAAAAAAGAAAAAAAAGGCTCACATACACTCAAAATCAGTGGTTAGGGTGATGGTTAGAGTGTCCAGAGTTTAAGAAATTGCTTGCGAACACTCAAATGCTCAAAATCTTAAAAGTGATTTTTAGATATTGACATAAATGTTAAAAAATGTAAATGTGATTGTAAGGGATTGCATAATTTGAGCATGCATAAGAGCGCAAAATCATAACCCTCAGGTTGACAGAGATTGAAGAAACGGCTCAAAAATGTAAATTTATAAATGTAAATGTGACAGTTAGGTTTGTCAGAGTGAAAGACATGTGAAAGACATGGTTAGGGTTGCCAAAATTTGAGACTTGGGAGGCTGTGCCTAGTCATGCATTTTACTCTATAGCTTCAGGACGAGCTGAGAGAGGACTTTATTTAGTGCAACAGGTGTGTTTCATGATGGTTGAACCCTGAAAGAACAGCCACCAACCTGCATTTTGTTTTTAACAAAGTACACCTCAGACACCTGCTGATCTTGTTTGTTTACCTTCACCTAACAACAAGGGGAAACAAAGAGAGTTTAACCCGGTTTTGATGTTGATTGAAATGTAATAGTATAATACATTACCCTTTTCTTTTCATTCTTAGTTTCTTCTGCAGCAATCAGCTGGGTTTGATGGTGATCAGACATGTGGCCATCTCCATCATTCAGCTCCACAGCTCTGCCATGTTTAGGCATTAATGTGGGTTTAATATCCTCCAACAGATCAAGCATCATGATTTTCTTCAGGTTCACAACTCTCTTGTTTGTTTCATGATGAGAGCTGCGACACTCAATGTTTTCTCCGCTGCTGGAGGTTCCTGTGCAGTGCAGGGATCTGCTCTCATGGCTGAGATTGTAAGGCTCTTTTAGGAAGACCTTACAGATGACGTCTCCACATGAATTAGTTACTGGATTGATAGACCATACAAGAAAAATATAAAACTCATAAATGAATGCAGTTGTTAAAAAGATATAAAACCAGTGCGGGGAATGTACTAACATTTGCGTATTTAGAGAACACATGTATACAGGGAACTGAGGAGAAACTGACCTGAAGGTCTGAAAGGTTTCTCTCTATTATCCTCTGCTCCCAATGTCTTCAAAAACTCTGCCATTGATTGTTCTCTTTTGAAACCTTTAAAATGGGATTCATGGTTAATTGGTTATAATACAGATAATAACTGAATTTTTAGCAGGGAAAAATAACGTTGGGCGGGTGGACAAAAATGATTCGGTAAGGGGAAAATTAAGACAATCATTAATTTAACCAACATTGTTCCTAAAAGCTTCCTGTAAGTGCAACTTTAAAGGAAGCAGTTAATTACAAAATTTTAATGGCAATCAGATTATTTTGAGTATTTATAACAAGCGTAATGTACTAATGTTACACTTCTCAGTGAACTTGCTAACTTGGATAATTATATTAATGTTCTCTGTTCTATTTGTTTTTAGCAGCCAAATAAAATCAGGCTAAAACCTCTAATGTTAGCATTTTAAAGTATCTTAATATGTTTGTTATTATATTTTGCATTTTATGTTTTTTAAATAAATCATTCGTGTTAAAAACTGGATTGAATTGTTTTTTGTTGGTATAAATTTGAGATGCATTCATAAAGTTAAGATAAAAAAAGTGGGTTTTCCTCAAACCTCTTTCTTGATAAAGAAAACACATTTTAAAATGAATTCATCAAAATAGATTTATGGCATTTTGAGAACAGCTCCTTTAAGCAGTGTTTGTGAAATGAACTGCATTCTTAATGGTTGTATTCTGAGTAATTGTAAAAAGTAACAAATAAACTTAATATGTCTAAGAAGCAATAACTTATTGCGTACAAATTGGCGAGTTAATGTTTACAGCCACATATAGTTGATGCCACACTGATGCACTAATAGGATCCTTTGCTTTTTAATTTCACAAAAAAGTAGGGTTGTTCAAACAATTGTTAATGTGTTATATATATATGAGGTCCCTTTTAAATTTCCTTTCCTTTTAAGCTAATGTGGAAAAAGGATTACATACCAGTGTTTTCCTCAAAGAGACACACGATCCCCTTCAGAGTAACGTTGCATTTTAGATCAGGCCTTCTTCCGAATGTCTCTTTACAGTAGGGACACATACAGATTTGACTGGACTGCCAGAAAATTTCCAGGCAGCTTTTGCAGAAGTTGTGTCCGCATGGAGTAGTGACTGGATCCTTGAGCAAATCCAGACAAACTGGACACTCAAGCTCTTCAGAAAGAGGACCACTGCTGCGTAGTGTTTCTGAAAGTGAGATACATACACACACATGTGAAAGTGTGTTCCAAAAGGAATGGTTGTCAAACACATTTGCATGAAATCTACCTGCAGCTTTTTCCCCTGAGATCTGCACGAATCTCCTCAGAACGAGGTTAATCTTTACATCCGGAATTTCGCTTTTGCAACACGGGCATCTGTTTTCCTGACTGCTGTCCAGGCATTCTTTCAGGCAGCTCTTGCAGAAGGTGTGTCCACATGGTGTAGTGACAGGATCCATGAGCAAATCCAGGCAAACTGGACATTGAAGCTCTTCAGAAAGTGTACTACCTCTGTGTAGTGGTTCTGAAAGTGAGATTGGCACACACTTCAATAAAACAACCAATCAATCAATGTTTATTTCTGTAGCACCTTAAACAAGTTCTGTTGAACAAAGTGATGTACAGAACAAAAAAGTGCAAAAAGCAGATGTAAAAAAAGGTTGACGGTTTATATAAAACCACCAAATAGCACCATGAAAAATAAAAACCACTGCATTAAGGGAAGGAGAAAACAGGCCAAATACGCAATTCCAGCAATCATTAAAATATATAAATATGAAATTAAATGTAATCTACCCAAAAAGTTGTATTATCAGTGATGTGAGGTAATTTACTGCAACTACCAATCCAAGAGATTAGAACGGTTAGTATACAGCTCTGCCATGTTGGTGCATGCAAACTAACTCAAAAATACACGAGGGTCCGAGCCAAGACAATTCATTCTTCTGAACAACATACTAGATGTTTAAACCAGGGCGTGAAAACAAATCCTAATAGTACACTCTGAATAGAATATACAGTGGTTACGCATTCAGAATTCAGATTTAAACACACGACGTGGAGGCAAAGAATCACCCGACGAAAAGTTCAAATTCAAGGTCACACTATATACAAGGGACTATTAAATTGCATGTTTTCTATCGAGTAATCATGGTTCTGCATATTAAAAAAGTTTATTTGGTAAATGTTGATGTTTCGTCAAAAAACGAGGCAAGGTTGGACAGCAGGGGGCGTAGCGGAAGCATAGCAGTGGGAGGAACCAGGATACACGGCCGTTTGAGGTGATTCAAAGACCTTGTTTACAATAAATACTGCTGTTAAACGTTATCAAGAATGCATTGAAAGTCTAGAGGAGTCAAATATGTATTATTCATGATTTAAAAGTCGTATAATATGGCTACTTTAAGTTCCAGCAAGCGCCAAGTCCTTTTCAGCACTTTCAGCACAATGCATTATACCAATCTAAACAGCTTATACGCGCTTTGCTCTAATGCAATTAGAATTACATTTTAAACATTTATGCAAAAAAGCCTTGTGAAGATGATGCTTGGTATCTCAACATTTCAACAGTTTATGTCACCACATGTAAGGATTAAAACTTCAGCTAATAAAATTCCACATTTTATACTTTGAATAATGACCCTTTTGAGAAATGTCTGATAGCATGTCAGATAGCGTTTCAGATGTCAGGACATCAGTGACCACATCTCAGTTATTGTCAGGCAGCTCCCAGTAATAAAGAGAACAATACAATAACGTTAATATACATTTTTGGTCATTTCATAATTATATTTCTGATGGAAATGTATAACATTTTTCTACATTTCCAAAAAAAATGTGTTTCCAGTTTTTGTTCCCTGAACAGATTCAGAGCCCTGGTTTAAAAAAATTCATTGTCACAATAGGAGCCAGTGGAGGGAATACAGGACAGGGGTGATGTGCTCATAATTACGTGGATTGTTCAGGAGATAACCTGCAGCATTCTGGACAAGTGGAACGGAGAAACTTGTTTGACTCCAACATAAAGAGATTGTAATGATATTAGCAATTAAATAATAAAAGCAAAACACTTAGGATATGTTCAATAAATGGTGGCTTTTAAGCACATTTGCAATAGTTTTACCTGCTGCGTTTCCCTGCAAGATTTCCTTTATAACCGCACTTTTCAAACTTTTGCTGGAATCATCTTTGCAACACGGGCATCTGTTTTCCTGACTGCTGTCCAGGTACCCTTTCAGGCAGCTCTTGCAGAAGGTGTGTCCACATGCTGTAGTGACAGGATCCATGAGCAAATCCAGGCAAATTGGACACTCCAGGTCTTCAGTCAGAGGATTCTGGGTGAAAGCTGGTGGAAAATTTGAGGAAATGTTTTAATGTAATGCATTCTTTACACCTGGATCTAATGAAGTTGTCATAAAATTATATTTTTATGAGATTCATTTCTGTTTATTTAAAAGCAAAGAATTTTATGCTGCCTAGAACACCATGTCCATCTGAATTGTGTTACTTTGGCTATGCACTTTAAAAAAAATTCTGGGCACAAGTGTAATCTTGTACTGTAACAAAAATCAAATGTAGTGTAAGATAACTTATCTTCTTCTTCTTTCGGCTGTTCCCAGTTTAGGGGTCGCCACAGCAAATCATCTGTTTCCACCTAACTCTGGCCTCAGTATCCTCTACTCTTGCACCAATTACCTTCATGTCCTCCTTCAGCACACCCATATAACTTGTCTTTGGCCTTCCTCTCGCCTTCTTGCCTGGCAGCTCCATCTCCAACATCCTTCTACCAATATAACTACTATCCCTTCTCTGCACATGTCCAAATCATCTCAATCTGGCTTCTTTGACTTTGTCTCCAAAACAACCAACCGGAGCTGTTCCTCTGATGTGCTCGTTCCTAATCTTGTCCATCCTTGTCACTCCTAAACTGAACCTCAACATCCTCATCTCTGCTACTTCCATCTCTGCCTCGTGTCTCTTCCTCACTGCTACAGTCTCTAACCCATACATCATAGCTGGTCTCACTACTGTTCTGTACACCTTTCCTTTGATTCTTGCTGACACTCTTCTGTCACACAACACCCCTGACACTTTTCACTTTTCCAACCTGCCTGCACTCGCCTCTTCACCTCTTTTCCACACTCCCCGTCGCACTGAACTGTTGACCCCAAATACCTAAACTCCTCCACCTTCTTGACCTCAGCCCCCTGTAAGCTCACTGTTCTACTTCCCTCCCTCTCGTTCAAACACATGTATTCTGTCTTACTTCGACTGACTTTCATTCCTCTTCTTTCTAGAATATATATATGTAAGATAACTTATCTATAATATGTAAATGCCAATATGTTTTATCGTTTAGTTTTCTGGTGAGGTAATGGGGATGATGAGGACTTACATGGAGGTAAAATTCTGCTGTTTCTTCTTTCACGTCTGCACGACCCATCTGACTGTTCACCAGGTTCTTTATCGCCCATGTTTTCCTTCATTGTTGGTTAAATTATGTCACGTCGTTGCCTAAAATTTCAAGAGAATAAAAGTTTTTACTGCTCAAACATATACGCTATATTGCCAAAAGTATTTGCACATTCATCCAAGTAATCTGAACAGGTCAGGTGTTCAATTCACTTCCAATGCCTTTAAAATCAGGGCTCATTGAATTCCAGCGTATAACTGACAGGATGCCACCTATGCAATAAACACAGCTGTTAGTTTTCCTCACTCCTAAATATTCCAGTCAATTGTCGGCTGTATTAGAATAGATTTCATGAGTGTTCAAGTTGTACAGCTGTCCTTAAACGACCGCATCACCAAGACAACTCGAGCGTGTAGGTTTGCACTGCACAACATTCGAAAGATCATGTCCTTCTTAGCTGAGCTCATGTTACTCTCCTTTTCATCACTCTTCACTGACTCCCCACCAAATATGACGACGCGTATGTAGCGCTTGGCTTCACTGTGACTGCGGTGGGAGACGAGGAGAGACAGGTGTGCTTACGGAGTCTAAACATGTTGGCAGCGGACAGCATGAAGCCAAATAAATTAAGGCGTCACTTTACGCTCCCCCAATCACGCTGACAAGCTGCTTGAGTTTTTCAGCGAAAACGTGCCGAATATTGCCAGCAATCGTGGTCTGTCAAACAATGTTTATAGTTTTATTAAGGCTTTAATGTTTTTTTACATTTTAGACGCACCTTAAAACTTTTCTGCTACAGTTAATAAAGCTATTCTTTGTTGTAAGTGGGTCCATATTTCTTTCTTTTTTTCTCTTATACGTTAATAAAGATACTGTGTTATGCAGAGGGGTACTTATAACAAATGTATAAAACTTCAAGAATTTTAAAATGCAAGTTTATACTGTTTAAGCAAACAACACTTGGCTTTACAACAGCTACAACACACACACAAACCAAAAATTTACCAACAATAACTGTGCTGAGAAAGGACTGTCACAAATGTGCCATCACGTCTATTATTGCAAAATGCACATATATAAAGGAAAAATAGTTAAAAAAGAGGCCAAAATGCTGCTTAGATTTATTTGTAAGTGAAGGCAGCGGAGCTCAATTTGTCATGATAATTAATTAGATTTTATTAATCATGACAAAAGTGAATGTTTTGCGGTCGCATTTGAACCTTTCAAAATAAATAACACATTGAAAATAGAAACAAAAATAAATTGCATCTACTTTTAGTGATAATAGAGCAAAAGAAAAGAAGTTGATCACGTTAACAAATAACAGATCGACAATAAAATCTCACTCAGCAAAAGCCAACCTCAGAAACATTAAAAACTTTAGGCCTTTTATGAATAACGTTAGCTAACGTTGCAGAAACAAAGTTTTAAGTTAGTATGTTATTTAACTAGGTTACTTTCAAAGTTTTAGGTGGAAAAAAACACTTAAAAATACAAGCTAATTGCATTATTTAAGCAGATAGATTTATGCTAACGTGAGCAACATGTCAAAAGGATTCCAAGCCAACTCTGAAAACATGAACATAAACTCCTGTGTGAGACATGCATTAAATTAATAATAAAACAACTAATTAAACTAATTAGAGTCTAAATTTCACCTGTTCCTCGTCTTTCGTTCAGCGTAAAACGGCAGGGATTGATCCAAGTAAACGCTTTAGCGAAATGAACTCTTTAGTTTTTAGTTTCACTTCCTGAACTTTAATCGAAAGTTACCGGGATTGATGAGCAAGGCCCCTGTCATTCCAAAGGCATCCAGTAGAGTGCGCCATATGCACACAAAAGTCAACAGACCATTGCTACAATAAAAAGTTTACCTTTACCTTTCCATCTTCAAACAATAATTACTTTAAAAAACTTCAATAGGAATGTAATTTGATCAATTTGTCAGATGACATTATCACTATTAAAAATACAGATGTAAAATGATCTACTTAAAAAAATTGCGTGGTTAAAGCGCATCAAATAATTTCACTTCACACTAATGTTTTTCTTAGAAATTGTCTTAATGTGTGACTATACATGTATATGAAAAAAAAACTAAACAAATTATTCCTGAATTATGAATTTGTTAATGTTATATTACCACCATTTTAGGAAAAAAAAGGTCCATAATGTTTTTAAATGCAAATATTATTTACCTATTCATAAGGTTTATATCCTTTATAACTCATAAAATACATTATAATTACTCTCTGTACTTCTAGCTTAAGCTCTCGGGAGCGAGCTAAAACAATATAGTCAGTAGCGTCCCATGATAGTCAAGCTAGTAAAAGAAATGACGTGAGGATTTTGAAACAAAAATCTAATCAAACTGACATTTTGTAAAGCAAATATAGTAGCAGATATATGATAACTAGGAATATAGGAAGGTAAATAAACACAAGGAGTCTTTCTTTTATTTAATTTCACCAAACGGCACAAAGACATTAAGAATCATCTAAAATCATTAAAAACTGAGTAAAATACATGGAACAACATATAATTTAACATTAAGGAAATGTTTGAAGGAATGAACACACAAGCAGCTCATTAACAATTATTGAAGGAGTATCAAGTATGTCTAACACTGCATGATAAAAATAAATTACTGCTGCAATCAAGAGTTAAGTAAAGGCAGGTACACTGTAAAATCAGGTTGAAACTATTACAATCATGATGACACTCTGAATAAGACCTCACAAGATTGTAACAGCAAACATTTGATGCATAAAAATGAACGCGTTGAGAGAATAAGAAAACAAGGTATATTTGGTCTAGAAACATAAGCTATTATATATAATTAATGAGTGATAAAGAACATTTAATTGTATTAAAGAGTCTGAAAACTTTCATTATCAGCTAAAGACTGGAGTCAATCGAGCAAAAGATAACGCAGTGTCTAATCAGATGTATTGGAATATATATAAGCAGCAGGGTTACGCTCATTTTAAACTGGATTTTAGTAACAACAGGTCGATTTGGTATCGCTTAGCTCGAATCTAAACGGTTCGACTTTGTTTTTCCAGCATCAGTTTTCAATGGGCTTGTTTTAGACACGTTACTCAAGTTTTATGAGTTTTTTCTAGCCAATCGGTGATTAGCAGGATTCTTTCCATTCAGAACACCACATCAATTTAGCTCGCTTTTAGAACTCCATTCAAACATTTAGGAATAGAACTATGGGTACAAGGTACAGAAGCATGACGAGTCAAGGTGAACCGAAACAAAGCAGAGATAGACATTCAGTTAAATGAGCTTTAAAATAAGTCAATAAAGGTGTGTCTAATCTATGGCTGTATTATGAAATCAACAAGGGCCTCATTTATAAAATAAAGTGAGTGACAAATTCCCAACATTGACTGTACGTTGGAAAGGCAAAATTATGCACAATAAATCACAGATCTGCTGCTAATATAGACGATGGGAACCAGTTCATAAAGGGTCCTGGTGGTCCCTGACAGAGTCTGAAAGTCATCCTGATTTAATCTGTTTAATGATGGAGGCGGTTAAGAATTTACCCTTTAGAGTCCAAGGTGAATTTGCCACGACTGGACTATTTTTTTTAAAATATGTAACCATGTTTATAATGCAAGTGCTTGGTGTACTTTTTTCAGTATAACCTGAGCTGTATGTTTTTACTTTTTATGAACTTTTGCTGAACAAATATAATAATATGAACGGAGAAATAAACAGTAATCAAATTATTTTATGACCTACTGTTAATATTCTGTGTTGTAAAAAACACAATGCTAAGAAATGTATGACATTATCGTACAAGTATATATATTTTATTTATATAATATTTTCTAAATACTGGTTTGATCCATTTTTTTTACATAAAAATGTACCAAAGTTCCATGTGCGTCTTTGTCTAACCTGATGTTTTCCAGCTGCAGAATAGTTACCGCGTATCCTCGTCCTCGTTAGTTTGCCAAAGCGTGTAAACTTTTGTATGTTAGCGCCATCTACAGGACGGGCAAGTTGCTTCTCAGTTCAGTCTACTCTTTTCCCACTTCTTCCAGTAAAAAAAATGCTGAAAAACACTAACGGATCATCTGAATTTCAAAATGCTGAATATATATTGCCATTTAATTATATATCTGGATTTATATATTTGATATATAAATCAATTTGACGAGATGACGACAGAAACAAAGTTTGAAATCTCTTGTTGAAGAGACAAAACTCTATCCACAGATCTCTACGAATGCAAGGTCAAAACATTTATTGCTGTTTCAGCATACTTTCACATCAAGTCGCTTGTTTTTAATTAGAAATAGTATTTAAAAATGTGAGAGCATTTTTTTGTTTATAAATGAGAGCCCTGTAGATTTTATGGCTGTGACCTTATATACAATGGAATGATGGACCGAATATAAAAACGTTAAAGCGTAAAGCAATCTAGCTTACGTTAAGACAAAAAGAGAATGTAAGAATTTGGAATTATGTTGATCTTAAAATCTTTACAATAAACGTCACTAAAATGGATCTCTGAGACCTGATCATAAGTGCATTTCGATCCAAAAGCTGTTTTTTAAACAAACTATTAAAGGTATGATACTGAATACAAAACTTTTTAATGCCTGGAATACACTTGGCATTGTGTGAATCTGTAGAGCTCAAGGAGAACTGTACTTGAGCTGATTAGTGAACATTTCTGGTTTAAATGTGTAAAATAACTGTTCCTGTAACCTATGATTTATTTAAAAAAAATGCCTTTGCACATCAGGCAAAATAATAATATTTTTCAAAACAGTAATTTACTAGAGTACATTTTACGACATTTACTCTAGCCGCTCCTTGGAGTTTTTAGGCTTTTGCTGGCGTCTGCAGCTGACCAATCACGGTGCAGCTTGTTATAACATCTTTCAAAACATTCAATACGACAATAGATCAGCTGTTGATCAGATTTTTCAGCTGAGGCACCGAATAGTGACACGCAAGAGTATTGGCTGAATAACAGTACTTACAGGAGTAAAATTGAGTATGAGAAAAGAAAAACATGTAGAATATGATGGAAAAAAACGAATACATAAATGAACTTCAGGCAGATGACCAGATGTTGTTCTGAATCATTCAGGTTGTATGTTCACATCATATTTTAGGAATATATTATGGTGAGTTTCATTTACGCATAAAATATTTGTCTTTTTCATTTTTAATTCGAATTGTTCCTGATGTTCAAAGGTCTCTAATGGCAAATGTTACCTTTAAGCTAAATAAGACTATATTTGTGCTCATAAGCTAATATGTGGTCATGCTAAACTGTGACTCAGACTGCATACAAGCCACAAGTCTTAGCTATCATTACCAAACACCGTGTTGAGTTGTTGGGTCACCCTGATGAAGGTGGTGCGGCGACTCAGCTCTTTCAGCTTCGCAGCCCCTACATAGGTGCAGGTGGAACGAACTCCGCCCAGGACGTCCCTCAGAGTCACCTCCACCGGTCCTTTATAAGGCACTTCTACTGTTTTACCCTCAGAGGCCCTGAAAAACAAATACTAGTGGTGAAATTCATTAGATCAGATTAAACGGAGGAGGCTGGCATGCTCTCCGCAGGCACACGCTTCAAGGTTCTGTCAAGAATACAAGGTTTTGTTAATCAATTGTGTTTATATATCTTTTATTTTTGTAACAGCTTCAAAGCTGCTTCACCAATTAGGGATTTAGACTATATTTATATGTTATAGAATGTTTTGTTGGCCAAATTTAATTGAGAAATTATACGTTTTATTTGTTAACCTGAGCTGTAGAAGTCTGATTTCTCTCTTTTGTCCTATTGCTCTAGGAAATATAGTTAGTATAAGGGAGAGATCGAAGTTGTAAGTGTAACATTTATTGTTGGCAGAGGTGATTCTAGGATCTCTTAGGACCATTGGCAAAAAGGAATTAAACAAAAATAATAAATTAGAAAAATACATTGTGTCCTTTCAAATGTTCTTCAGTTTTCCTTGTAACACTCATTGTTTCAAAAAAAATCATCACACAAAGGAACGTAGCAAGAATAAACAAGATTAATTTGTGTCATTATGGCTCATCAGCATTATTTTGTCATTTTGGCATAGTCCAAAGATGAACTTGATGATTCTATCAACTATGAACATTTTCTTCTCTTGCAAAGTTTCAAATAACATTATATAGTTCTAAAACTCTCACTGTCAGTAATTGTTTGCAAATCGATTTTACACAATGGTAATGTTGTTTTAACTAGTTTCTTTCTTCAGTTCTGGAATAATAAGTTCGGTTGAACGTTTTTGATTATTCCTGAACTGTGGTACACTTACAGCGTTTTTACACAATGTCTGTAATGAAAAATGGTTTCAATATTTTAAGAGAAAAAAAAGTGTCAAAAGAAAGACTTATGGAGTAATTTTCTTGAAAGACCAAACTAGAGTTCCTTCAAGTATGAGAAAATTGTTATTCTTCTGTACTTGCTCATTTGTTATTAGCATACCAGGGGTCTAATTTTTGCAAAAGCAAAAGTTTTTAGTTTTGAGGTTTTTGGACTGCTCCGAGAAGACAATGCAAACCCTGAGAATTCAGGAACATTCAAATCCGAAGCCACCTGAGATCATCTGAGATCTCCATCCTGCTAACCAGAGCTCTGCCCTTTAATTTTTTATCACACAAATGTGGAAGTATGTTTGGTTTTTGTCCTGATGGCTTGTCAAACACAATCATATATAAAAAACAGGCTTTATATTGTAGTAAAATTTTCAACAAGCAAGAAAGGCAAAGGTGTCCAATACAATGGGCACAACTTTAATTATAGATTTAACTGCAGACTTCCTCTTTCCCTTGGGTTACCTGTACTCTGCTACACCCCCGGCGTGCCTCTTCATGGCCGTGTCTGAGCTCATGCCATAGAAGAGCTTGTACTTCTTGCCATTTTTTTCAATGATTTCTCCGCCACTCTCAGAATGACCAGCCAGCATTCCCCCCAGCATCACAAAGTCAGCCCCGGCTCCTACCAGACAGATCAGCCAATCAAAAACAAGCTTCGTCGGAGTTATTGGGTCAGAGCACATCAGAATAATACCTCTCTGTCTCTGTTGTTGCTATCTCTGTATTATTTTAATTTCAACTTAAATGGCCATCTACACAAAAACAGGTATAAAACCCACAAAATTAAGAAATTGTAGAAGGTTGAACAAATACAAAAAAAACGAAATATGCAAAAGGCACTAGACTTTTCAGTTAACGTCTAATAGAAAACCTAGAATATTATACTGTTTGTTATTAAATCATTATTTAAAGGAATGAGTTAACAACAGTCAAAACCTAAAGAGTAAAACGATTGTTTTATGAAGGGGGCTGTTTTTTAGAGGCTTGACACGTTTGTTAGATTTTAGTAGTGTATAAGAAGGCATTTAGTTAAAAACAACTCGAAGTGATGTGAACTGATTTTTTAAATCTCCCCTTAAATTTCTAGTAATTTCAGTCTTTTATATTGCCTCCATTTATCTTGGTAATTGTTTAAAAAATAACTTTTTTGCGTGTTTTAAATTTTTTAAGGTAATTTAAGACTTACCAAAAGCCTTGGATACATCGCCTGGGCAAGTACATCCACCATCCTAAACAGAGACACAAAATAGATGATAAAAGAATCTTTTCTCTTTATTCTTCAACCATATCACCCGGCTGCAACCCATGGTAAGTTTCCCACTGACAGTCTGTCTCTGGTTAGTACCTGGATGGGAGACCTCAAGTCAAAACCAACCCAGTGTAGTTAAAAGGAGGAGACGTAAAACAAAATATAAAAAATATTTTAGATCCTGGTCACTGGGGGCAATGGAACACTATGTATTTTGTACCATTCAGAGAGTAAGAGTATGTTGGTCAAAGTCAAGGGGCAACCTCACTCTACCCCTATAGGAAATGACTGAACTGTAGTACCTGGACCATCCACAAGGGGGAAGGTCAGAAGTGAGCAGGTTCTCATTCACTCCAATGTTAAAACTGCCCAACTTTAAAGCTGAAAAAACATGTTTACACCAGTGGTGCTGCAATATTTCTTGATTCATATCACTAGTTTTGACCTTCATGAGCTCTCAGCGGGTTGATTTTGTATTTTATTAGTTTGTTTTAAGCAAGAATATTACATTTAAACCTTCAACCAATAAGGCATCTGTGTTACTGGGAAGTGATGCACTTCCATGAAGACGATGGCTAACTCCACCCATTTTAACCTACTTCAACCGATCACACACAACATTGTTGCACATGCTACATCCATGTTATATACAGTCAAAGGCAAAGGTTGCAAACAAGCGGCAACCTCCTGTTTTTCTGACGCTTTCTGATGCTTAATAGAAAGGGACTAAACTGCAGTACCTCGACCGCCCACTTGAGGCTGACTCCAGAAGCTAAACCTGACCAATTTTGGAGCTAAAAAAAAAACTCCCTAAGGTTTGTTAATTCAGATAGCAATTTGCTACGTTTGCTACTACTTGCACTTTTAAATTTTTTGACCTTTATGAACACTATAGGTTTGAATTGTTTTTAAATTAATTTGCTAAGTTATATTAAGCATTAAAACTGTGCATAATTAAGGGTATGGTTTCTTGAGGGGCAGATTACTGACATTGATTCTTTGGTTGTGATCCTTTGGTATCACTTATTGCTGCTAATTTAATCACATTTCTTATTTATTCTGATTTTTTAGTCCTAAAGTTTTGGACTCAATGCAAATTAATTTAAGTTATTTGTTTTGGATTTCATTTGCACATTTTGTGTTGCATGGACTTTGCTTGTGTGCTTGCTAACTACTAATCAGACAAATTAAAACAGCTTAGTGGTAGACTGCAAGATCTGACTTAGGGTTCCTCAAAAATTCTAAGATGTTTTATCAAAAAAGATTACTGGTATAACCTCAGCATTCCTGGTCAAATTATCCCTGTATTGTGATTGGCTACATATGTCTCATGTTCACCATAAACTGGTGTGTTATGAGTGTTCTAGTGCAGCAATGACGTCATCCAGATGCTACACACTGGTGGTGGATTAGGAGATAATATTTAAAGAAAAGCACTATATTATGGTAATGAATTATTATTATTTATATGGTATCGGTACATATGAACAAATTAGTTAAAAACTTAATTCAATGTTTTCATGTTAAGGGAGTAGATTTCTAAGCAATCTGCTAATGTTCCACTCTTAGACTCATGAGATATCTCACAGATATGATGTGTCCGCCCAGGCCATGTGCAGCATCCGCACACTCGATGACCGCACTCAGCTGAGGATATCCCACACCTGTCTTCTTACGAGTGGTGCACACAGAACCTACACAAATAAACTCGTGTGAAAACATGTAATACTGAAGTCAAAGATCTAAAAGTTTAGAGAGATGATTGATGATGTCACCTGGTCCAATGCCCACTTTGATGATGTCAGCCCCGGCAAGAATCAGCTCTTCAACCATTTCTCCTGTGACGACGTTTCCAGCCTTTAAAAAAAAGAATGTTACAATGCAAACATTCAGTAGAAATTGCGAATTAACTATTAATGGGTCGATTTACTAAACGAACCATGATGGTGTGCGTGGGAAACTTCTGCCTCACATCTTTTACAAAATTCACAAAGTGTTCGGAGTAGCCGTTAGCCACATCCACACAAATATAATGCATCTGAGGTACAGCGCTAACTATAGCTGCCAGTCTATCAAAGTCTCCTTCACTCGTCCCAGTACTGACTGCAAGGCTCTGTGAATAAAAAAATCTAATAAATATCACCAGTACAGACAAAAACAATGTCAGATTTTAGAATAAGACTCCAACCTCTAAGCATTCTGGGTGCTTGGCTGCAAACTCCTTCCAGTCATCCACACAATAATGCTTGTGTATGGCTGTGAAGAGTGTAAACTGTAAAAAAAATAAAATAAAAAATAAAAAATAAAATAAATATATATTTTTTATTATTATTATTTATGAAGTCATAGGTTATGACTTCCATGCTTAGTTTCATGATTATTTAAGAGAGTGTATCTTCTTACCTGATGCAAGGCTAAAGCCATTTCAAATGTCCCCACTGTGTCCATATTGGCAGCGATTATGGGAATCCCACGATAATTGCCTTTTGAGTTTCTGAATGTAAAGCTGCGCATCAGATCCACCTGGAAATAAATATACAAATACAGTTAAGATGCATGCTTGTCTGGAGTGAGCAATCTAGAATGACAGTATTTTCACTTTAATTTTTCGGTTAGAGATAAGTGTTGCAGGAGAACGAGACAACCAGATGCAGTTCTTCAGGATCGCCTCATAAAAATGTTTCTATTACAGTTTGGTCTTTTTAACTAATCAAGTTGTCCTCATCAGCGAACAGGCTCAAGAGTTGCCTAGTGAGAGTACAAAAACTTTACTGTAGCACCAGAAACTGTTGCAGTGTTTGGGCACTTCCCCATATACCTGAACAAGCCTGGACTCTCCCACACATCTTCATTTCAATAAAAGTTTCACTTCTTTTGTAATAAAACCACATATGTCCCTTTTACCTCAGTGTACATGTGCTAAATATCCTGCTAAAATTGGTGGAGAATGCAGGCATTTCTGTGTTTGAGTTGTGGTAGAAGCACTGTGAGAACCCTAAAACCTACAATGTTGTTTCGTGGGTTGTGATTGGCTTTGCAGGTGAGTATCTCTTTCACTCAGGGAGGGGTTAGGATGACAGGAAGGACTGATGAAGACAAGGGCTGAGAGGTTCCAGATTGCAGGGCAGTTACTGGGAGGTGATGATTGTGTGAGCAGGAATAACAATCAGAGTTACCCTGGAAACCTGCTTGGTCAATTGGCATGGCATGAGAATGAGAAATCTTCATAATCAGAGGAGCAGACTCCTTACACGGATAACTAACCCCAGCAAGAGCACAGCAGACAGGGTGGACTTTTGGAGTAACAGCATTGGCATGTTTTGCTGATATTAAAAGATCCATCCAGTTTGCTAAGCTGATTGTAACTAGATGATTTTTTTGGGTACATCCCCTCTACGCAGTCTTTATTTCAACATGACTTTTTTCTTAGTTTTAATAACCCGCCTTTAAAAAGTAGGACACTTTACATTATCCCTGTGTAAGTGCTTCATTCCCCTGTTGCAGTTGTGAGCAATTAATTTGATAATGCTTTAAGAGCAACTGAAAACATCAGACAAAATCTCACCTCACTGCGAGATTTGAGTGTGCTTCTTTTGGGTCGAAGAAGCACATCTTTGAAGTCAAGTTTGATGTCATTTTCAATTCTTGGCATTGCTGCAGAAGATGACGACCTTGTGATTACCCCAAGCGTATCTCAGTGTTCTGCAGACACATCAGACAAGATAGAGTAAAACATTCCCACTGTTACTCATGATGAGAGTAGAGTAGAGTGAGACAAGAACTGTTTTTAAGATTCCTGTCCATTTTCACACTTTGATATATAATGTAACATTAAAACCCATAAAAAAATACGCATAACAAAAAATCCAATGAAAATAAAACTGTAATAACTGAAAACTTTTCTGCATCTTGGGTGTATGTCATTTCAAGATTTCCTTCTCACTTAAAAGCTTTTGCTTTTGGTTGAAAATAAAATGAGATAGTCCTTTAGGCATATAAATTCTATCTAAGCAATGCTGTAAACTGTTGTCATACCTTAAAGAGTAGACGTGCACTTCCTTGGCTGGCTGTCAGAGAGCGAATGGAACATGTTTCCGGGTGGTAAACGGTCATTAAAGAAAGGCGGATGTTTATTTCGGTCTGTGCTTGTAGTTTTTAATCTGACTGTTCCCCAGCACATCAACGTTTGAAATGACAGGTAAAAACTACAAGCCTGCTACTTTCTGTCGTAGTTAATGTCGCAAAATGTCTCAACGGATCCTTTCGGAACCATTCGTGCAGACAGTGGAGCGGTAGGAATTATTTTCATGTGACGCAGGAACTTCTTCTGCGGCAGAGAAATTCTGGCTGTTACTGAATAAGCGAATCTGAATTTCTTCCACAATTAATATTTGAGTTTTTTTTTCTTGCATGTTATCGTGGAACCGAAAACGCCAAAATGCTAATTAAAGTCAAGGTAAGAAATACACGTACATTTTGTTAAACGCTTTGTGTTTCTTCCGTCAGAGTGGATCCTGCTAACTAACGTTCATGTTAACGTTTGTTTTATTCTTTGAAATGCCAATAGATATTGTCAGACTATTTTTGTTAATATATAACGACAAGTAGAGGTGAAATTAATAGTTGTTCCAACCATTTTTAGGACTAATTGTATATCCTGTTTTTAGACACTTACTGGTAAAGAAATCGAGATTGACATCGAACCAACAGACAAGGTACAGTATTTAACAGATTTAAAATGCTAACAGGTAACGTAAAAATGCTAGTCCTTAAAAAAGGCAACTAACTACATAGATAGGAATGCTTAAAATACATGTTTTTAGTCATTCAGAGTTCAAGCTTTCTTTCATTTATTTCTTTTATTCACAATAATACTTGAAATAAAAGCTTTTGGTTTGAATGATTTTCCACTATAAGAGGATGCTTAGTTCTTTGCTACAGTTACCCAACGCCTGCCGAGAAAATCTCAACCCTCATACTGAACTGAATCAAAACTAAAGCATTGTTAGGACCAGTTTTTTAGCGAAGCTGAAATAAATATGCTTAACTGCTAAAAAACAAATACTAACACATTTTGTAAATGGTTAGTAAAAAAAGACTACAGCGGCAGCGTTTGGGTGTAGAAATTCAATTAAACTCTCATTCAATTAAGCATTTTGCACCCACTATTTACTTAGTAACTTATTAATAAATTGGTGCAGAAGTCAGAATGTTGTTGGTTCGGGATCATTAGACGGGGCTTAGTGAGTAGACTGTGTATGTGTTCCTCGTGTTAATTGAAGAGCAATTAACCTCGAGGGAATATAAGCATGTAAAAGACTGGCATCCTGTACTGTGAGTGTGTTTGCTCGACCAATGTGATCCTAACCATGGCTAAACATGTATAGTAATTACAATATTATTAAGGCCATACTTTGGGACATCTTGTATGACCCCATCTAAAGCAGGGATCACTAAATCCGGTCCTGGAGGTCCGGAGCCCTGCACATTTTAGGTGAAACCCTGCATACCCTTCTAGCTTCAGACAAGCAAAGGGGATCCTAATTAGTGTAACTGATGTGTTGAACTAAAAATGTGCAGGGCTCCAGATCTCCAGGACCAGATTTGGTGATCCTTGATCTAAAGACTTTTATAGCATAAAATACTATAGATAGTATGTATCTTCCATTTTAAACAGTTTTTTTTTTTCCCATTAGTCACCATCTAATTGGATGTGTATTCATTTGCTTGAATCATGCTAAGGTGGAGAGAATAAAAGAGCGAGTGGAAGAGAAAGAAGGCATACCGCCCCAGCAACAGAGACTCATCTACAGTGGAAAGCAGATGTAAGATGTTTGTTTGTGTTTCCTTGTAAAGTTCTTCATTACTCTAAATCTTTTGGGGTTATATTAGCATCACAATTCTGAGTGCAAAAAGTCACATTTTGAGAGCGTAAAAAGTACATTGTTTTGTGAATGAAGCTGAGTTTTGTGAATGAAATGTTTTTTAGTGTAGAAAAAACGTCTTTTAAGCCAACAAAAGTTAGTTTTGAGCGTAAAATCTGTGCTTGTGCACAGACGGTCTTGTTTGCTATCGCATCAATACCCTCAAACCCGCGTGAAAACAAACCACTGTTATAGACGGCCACAAATCCAGCCAATCAGAGAGGAGTTTAGTTGTCTGGTATCTCTGATTGGCTGGAATTGTGGCAGTTCGTAACAGTGATTAGTTTCGAGCGAGCGCGGGTTTGAGGGTATTGTTGTGAGAGCAACAGATTTTACACTCAAAATTAATTTTTGCTCACAAAAAATAGGCTTTTCTACACGAGAAGAACTTTTTTTTCCACAAAACACAGCTCAATTGCGTGCACATTGTTTTTGCGCTCTTGAAATATGACCTTTTATGTGATGTGATGCTAAAATAAAAGAAATAAAAGGAACACCATAATATCTAACCCATCCCTTTTCTCCTTCAGGAACGATGAGAAAACAGCTGCTGATTACAAGATCCAGGGCGGCTCTGTGCTTCATCTGGTTCTTGCTCTGCGAGGAGGAGGGCACTAGCTTCTGCTAGCATGGAACCACCACCTTTCATACAATGTGTACTGAAAACATCTGCCCTCCTGGATCCACGAGAGCAAGTCACTGTTTGTTTTGTTTGCCTGAACACTCATCAGCTTCTTCTTCCTGTTAAAACCACCCGCACTACTTGACAAGAGCGTAATGTGTCCTTTTTTGTTCCGTTTGCAAAAAAATCAAGTTAACGCTGTTGTATCACGTCATCAATAAAATGTGACAACTAGTTAATCTTGCTGTATAAATGTGTGTTTCGTCTGTTATCAGTCTGAAATTATATTTTGTGTCAGTGGATTTGGCAGGATCTTAAACTTTCATAAAATGTCTCAAATTTTAAAGCCCAAATTCATTGTTCTTGGTCCTAAGTAATTCTTTACCGCTTTTATTTTTGATGTCCATGTAAAGCTGATTTTATATGTGCTTTTGTTGTTGCTTTAAGATTGCCAGTAATTGAGAATATGCTTATGAATGTTAAAAAACAATTACGTAAAATGTATGGTTAGGGTTGCTACTTGCCAGTGTTTGAGAAAATGTGCATAACTGCTCAAAAACGTAAAAGTCAGAGTTTGAAAAATGTCAGAGTTTGAGAAAAAATTCATAAACTCTCAAAAATGTAAACGTGAAGTTTAGCCTCACTCAGAATTGTAAACTCAAAATGTAAGTGAAAATACCTCTGAACACTCATAAATTCTTAAAAGTGATTGTTAACATTGATAGATTGTTCCCCATAAATGTAAAAAAAAAACAAATAATGGCTTGGGTTGCCAGGATGTGATAAAATGGACACAAACATTTAACATTGTAAAATGCATGGTTAGGGTTGCCAGAGTTTGAGAAAACCTGTAGAAATGCTCTAAAACATAAAAGTGATGGTTATTGTTTCAAACAATGTATTTGAAGCTAAATGTTTATTATGCAAAAAAGTTTTGTGTTTTTGATATTTTGACACAGGTCATACTTTTGATTCTTAACAAGCTTAAAAAGGTCTTAAAAAGTCTTCAATTTGACCTAATGAAACCAGCAGAAACCCTGTATCTAAATGCAAATGGATCGTTGATAAATGTCAGTAGAAAACGTGCTTTTGAAATGTGGATATGATGCAAATAAATTAACCAATAAATCAGAAGTTAAACCTCCATATTCCTCAATATCATAGCTGTCTTCAGATGGCATCCAAGAGAAACACTTCTTTTTTTTTTTTTAGAAATTAAAAAGATTCTTTGACCATTCGTTCACAAGAATCTAAAGGGCACTGTCTATAATTCTAGGTAACACTTAATTGAAAACGTAATAATTTTGTTATTATTGAAAATTTTGTTGTAGATGTAATTTCCGAAGGTGATTTAGTTCAAATATCGGGATGACCTTAACATTAAGAATTACATTATTAAAAGTCATTAACCTAGATTGTTTTCATCCTTTTCCTTTCGAGTTTCCTTGTCATGTAACTCAACTGTAATCCCTAACACTACATTATTACTCTTTCAGAAATGTAATGAGTCAATTGACTCTATACTACTTGCAATAAATGGCATACGGAAGAACATTATGACTGTAGAGTCTATATTTGTAATAAAAAACAGTTTGAGGAACAACAGGAAATGAGGACTGAGTAGAGGGTAGAAGTACCCAAATAAATAATAAAAAAATATATATATAACCAATAATTATTCCCAATGGGTTGATCATATAACTGTTCCATGTCTGATATAATTTAAAATGTTCTGCAGTCTGTAGAGCAATTATCTTGTAGTATTTCACAAAACTGGAATCCCAAGCATTCTACAGCTCACCGCAGAAGAAATAAAAAATATGCTGTTTTGTCCTTTCTCATTCTTATTACATTTTTATTATTGCAAACGTTCCTGCCGATTTATCAACCTAAATTCACTCAGGACAAAAATGTCAGGAATCATAGTAAGTACTTGAGTATTTTAGACCTGTATAATTATTTACCATCTCTGTGATCATCCCAGTTTGCTAGATAAGTAGTCACATGATTTCACAAAAAAAGTTTTATTAATAAAAATTTTCTAGCACTAGACACACGTTTGTTTTTTGAAATATACACTTGAGGGACTTGAAGATTCATGCAAACCCGTAGCAATAGAAGATTCTTCATCACCTATATAAAGCAGAACTCCTGATGAATTAATTTCCCAACTAACACTTGTTAGTCCTCTCTTCTAACTGTAAAACAATACAAATAAAGATTTAACTATCCTCCGAATTGATTTTCCCTGCTTCAAAAATCCGGACGTGTAATGATAAAATCATGTTTCAATCTCGCCAGTAGGTGGCAGTGTCACAACGTGTTCCACTTAGGTTTGTGTTGACCGTATATGGTTTTTGCTTTAGAAAAATGTCGTAAACGTTCGTCGTTATAACGTTCAAGTTTATTTCTCGTTATGTGTTCAACGAAATACAAAAACACCATAGAAGAAGTCTGGTAGAAATGACAATCCCAATTCTGTAAGTTTGAAACGAAGCATTATCTTTTCTGACTGTGCGTTACAGCCCTTTATGGTTTTTATATCTGAAGTGAAAGTGTGATACCTTTTACACGTCTGAGAGGTAAGGGCATTAAAATACTGACGTCAATCTTTTGTCGAACATGGTGACTAGTTCACGGGCGGTTGACCTCCATGTCTGTGGTGGTGAAGGAGCCAAAATGGCGGTACATTTGAATTTCCCGCTCCCTAAATGCATTGGTGCCTGGAAACGAAGCTACAATTAGTGTTAAGCTATGACAGTCAAGTTTTTGATTAAGTTACGAAGCAGGCTTCGTCAACAGTCAACTCTCTGAAGAGCATCAAGGCAGTGTTAAGGTAAGTTATAATATTGAAAATGTATACATGTATAACGTTAATGATAGAGGGTTGAGCTAACGTTAATTCAAAACGACTGCTCGATAATTTTTTTTTGTACAGCACCTCTACTTTACGAATGAACAAAATTGAAACAAATAATAACTGGCCTTTTCAAAGCCATAAGCGAGCTTAAACAGCAAACACAGGCACAACAAGAACACCCTGTGGCCACCAAAAACATGTGCGAGCAAGTCCTGTGTTAATATTTTACGAATATTTAGAATTACAAAACAGGATTTCTTTAAGGCTCTTGCTTGAACCAAATATAATTAAACACACTAAATATCAACTGGTTTAGTTTTTTGAGTTGTCTTTAACACCACACAAGATAAATCTTTTGAATTAAAATTATTTATACATAGTTTGAATGAAACTATATGATTTAACTCCTCAGACGAAACAATTTCAAGCACAATCATAGGAGGAAACCTATCTAAAGTAATTTTCTTTTGAGTATTATAGCTATACTATATACACAATATAGATGAGCACAACAATTTATTATTATTATTTTAAGTACAACTTTACACAGAATTAATTCTCTGTGGAAGTTTGGTTGTTTTTCTGTGCAAAGATTTATGAAATGTATGAAAATTGTTTTCGCAACGATGACTTCTTAATTGTTCAATGCCCTGTTTAAGTTGAACACTATTTTCAAAATCTAAAACAAAACAGTGAAAATTACATTGTACACTAACATTTTAAGGCAACGTAAATTGAACATTTTTAATTTCACCAGAGTAGTCTGTCAGAAATACTCTGATCCACTACTTTTGTTTCATATGCAATTGCCTTAAAACTGATAAAAAAAATCCAAAAGAAACTGCATTGATGTAAGAGAGCACAGAGAGAAAATGCAATGGCAGTTGAGAAAAAACTAACAAAAAAACCCAAGTAAAATAAAATATATAAGTATAAAAAGATTGGTTTGGTGTCACAACATCAGAAATGAGAACTTTAAAAAACAAACTTCTGCTTTGGCTTAAAAAAATGTATCTCCCTATTGCTGGGAGTTGACAAACATGTGATTGGAAAACCGTGAATTGAAGAGGGGGTTTGAATTAAAACATTAGAATGTAGTTGATAATAAATAAATAAATAAAAGAAGCCATGTCTTTACAGACAGAAGTATGATGGAGTTTAGCATTACGTTTCATCTTTTAAAAACCAATACATTTTAATATTGTAATTCTGTTAGAAAGCAGGAGCTCAGAGAAGAACGGAGAAAATTTCAAGTGCTCCCAGCAGAAATGGATGAGCTGTGGAAGAGCTTGTCCTTGTTCAAGTCTCCCTCTCTCTTCTTTGCCTGCAATCCAGTGCAACCCCCTCTTTATAATAAAGGCAATTCGTAGAGGTATGTGAACATTCTATCTGCGTTTGATTTCCAGTGTCAGTGATTGAATGTTTGTCAAATCAGCATCCAGCTCATTTAGATGTCTCCTCATCCCCTGCAGAAAGAGGAACTGTCTGTTCCTTCAGTTCGATCCCATCTTCCGACTCATCGGTTTTCTTCTCCTCCATTGGATAGACGACTACACAGAGCTTCTGACCCAGGTAGGTCATCTTGTCTGTAAAAACAAGCAAAACAGTTCAGTTTGTGACTCATAAATGAAAGATTATCACTTTATTTACAATTGTTTATAGATTATTTAGTAAACATAAGCCTTGTTGGGTAACTGTTTATTTTAAAATAAAATGTTCTTTAAATAAATACAATTTAAGCACAAATGGCCTCAAATCTATTAAAAAAATGAATATAACAACTATGGCTGTAACAATGAATTTCTAATTCAAATTGCAAATGCAAATTCAACTACACTAATTTTATAAATAATACACTGTGCTATTTATAATTGTATTATTTTCTTGCTCCTGCTTAGATATGATCATAGTTTGATAAATAGGGTACAATTCCTTTCTGTGTGCATGCAGGTGTTTAAAAACTGAAGTATTCAGGTGAACCGAATTTGGATTCTGAGCCCTTCCTGGTCCCACCTTTCTCCCCTTTCACTTCCTGTCTCTCAACCGCCTAATCAATAAAGGTAAAATTGGTCACAAAAAAGTAAATACATAATTTTGTCCTTATTTGCACATAAATAGTGAAGCTGTTCTACACATTTTTGAAAAGGGAAAATTTTTCGTTACATTATTGTTTGGTGGAAAGCGAAGAACGATCTGGAATCTACCAATCATCTTTTGGAGGTGTTTGATTCGTCTACATGACTAGGACTAGGATTGTGTAATGCATTGTGAGCTAGCATGCTTGTGAGCTCGCAAAATGAACATGCTTGTGTAATTAAAGCTCAGCGCATACAGTGCAAAGAAAGTGATTTAGTTAACAGGAATCTGTGTTTGTTTTTTCTAGACACAAACAAATTCTTTGTCAATTTCATAATCTATGTTGAGTATTGTTTCTAGTTTCATATTTAGATCAGTCAACAACATTTCTGATATTGATTAAAGATTAAAACAAGAGTGAATGGTTTATGGTAAGTTTATGATTTATGAAAAACAGCCGTTACAAGCATGTGCAATTAAATATTTAAACACCTTGCGAGACCTAATAAAAACATAAATATAGTCAAGAACAACGAATCTGAAACACCAAAATACATCTCAGTTTTTCTTAAAGAAGAAAAATAATAACCAAGACTTTAGTTGAATGACAGTTCTAAATAGGTTCAGGCTATTACTAAATATTGCACCATTATTGCACACAAACACACTGCAGTGGATTAACTTGACTCCTGTCTGTGCTTAAATGCACACCATCATCGCTGCTCAAAAACGCCATTTTCAGTGTGCAAAAAGTGTGAGCGTGTGACAAATTTTCCAATTTGCAATCACCTTTATACAGTTGTATAATCATTTTCTAACTTTATTCCACTTACCAACGAATGTATTGAAACATTGAGGTTTGTTATCCCAGTATACGCCGAGGAAATAGACAGGGACCCCTGTGAGCATGATGGCCAGGCCGATGCCACACACCACCGGCTCCGAGTACAGAGAAAAGATCAGAAGGAAAGCCCAGAACAGCAGGTAGATGACGGGCCACACCAGGCTGATCTGTGAACAGCACAGAAGAGGGTGAGTAACAGATCAGCACATTTCAGCTCATAGAGAATAGTATTTTGTCTTTGCTTATACAACAATCTAGTCTGAATTCTAATGATTATAACAATCACTAAATGTGTTTTATGTTGTAAAGCTGTCAATACGCCTCAGCTTTGGAGTGACTTTCCACCAAATATCCATCTGGCATCTCTGATTATGGTCTTTAAGTCCAAATGTCAATGGTTTTCAATGGATTTAAAGCCAATGGTTTAAGTTGTTCTTCAAGGAATTTTGCAATTGTTTTAAATGGGTCATGTAGACTTTTTCTTTCTTTTGTATGAATCATGCAATTTTCACATGCACTAGTGAAAGTGAAGTTTTACATAAAATCTAATTTCTTGGCAATATTTGTGAAGTAAAGGATTCTTTGGTTGTGTTTTTCCCGTCTGTCCTATTGGAAAACTCTTTTGATTATGTGTGTCATCCCTGGTCACAAAAACTAACTTTAGTGTTTGAACAAGAAGTAAATACTTACAAAAGGAAAACATAAAAAAACAGTAGGCAGTAAACAGTAAAAAAAAGATTATTATTAAAATAGTAAATTACTAAAAAGATATTAAAGTTTTTCTTTGTATTCTATGTGCTATAAAATGTGGATTTTATGAAGGTTTTAGGTTTTCAGCAAATACAAAATAATTTTAGCCACAGAATTAAACAGATATTAAGAAAAGTTAATTTAGTTTTCCACTTTTTTTCCACTAATGGGCTACCAGCACAAATACTTTTGCATTCTTTCTAATTAATCTCAGTTCTTTTCGGTAATAGGCATGGCTTTGTTTTGCCTTCGCTCTCTGCAGGAACTTTAAAAAAAAGTGTGAACAATTTATGTTGTTTATGCATAGAAGCTAGCGTGACTCCAAACCCGCTGACACAGTGACTCCAAAATCAGCTCATCATTCACCCGTTTATTGCTAGCCCTTCTACAAAGCTCATTTTGAGAAAATTCATATTTTTTTCTTCATATTTTTAATATCTTTAATTATGATAAATTGATTATTAGCTTCTCTTCAAAACACTCTATAATAATCAAATTAACACCAGAAGTCACTGTAAAAAAAAAGAATTTTGTAGGATAACTAACAAGAAACCAGTGATGAGCTGAAATGGGGTCAGTAGACTGCTTTAATCTTGTTATGATAATCTTTTGATTGTTTCATGCACTAGAATTTTTGGGGTTGGTTCTTTATCGTTCCCTTTGCAGTGTCCTCTCAGCTGATTGCGGATTGATGCCAATACATTTCTGCGATCGCAGATGTAGCATTATTGTTGCTCAAACAGCTTTGTAGCTCATTGCCTACATTACATAAATTACAGAGAGGTCTCATATGTTAATTATTACTGTTGAAAAGCGAATCTTTGATTCTGCGGATAACTTTACTGAAGTTGTCAACATTGGTAAGAAAACTTTGAAAACTTTACATAGCATTGGATTTGGAAGAGGCTGTACACAGCAGAACACAGCAGGTTTCTGTGTCTTTACTCACATTTTTTTAATAATTATAATTGAAACCAATGAATGTAAACAATAATGGTGGCCAAACTATAAAAAAGCGAACTGTACTTTAGAAGCGCGTCATGAGATGCAGTGCAAGTAGCCCATTTTAAGACGACTTTTGATGGCTGAAGTCACTTCTAATCATTGCATACTTGTCTAAATGGGACTCAGAATATCATACTTTAATTGGCCGCTGCATGTCTGGCTGTTTGATCCTCAGAACGATCTGGCCAGCAACAGTGACGCCGTAGAACAGGTAGTTGATAAAACCCACGTAGTTGATGAGTGTGTACATGTCACTGGTGCACAGCATCAGCAGTGTGGAGATGCACTGCAAAACAGAATTTACAAACACTTTCAGGGTCTAGAGAACAGTGAAAAGGATGGCAGAAGTGAGCATTGGTGATGGAGAAATGATACTCACGGTGAAGAGCAAGGCTGGGATGGGGGTGCAGCGCTTGACATGAATCATAGCCAGCAGACTCGGCAGATGGCCTTCACGAGCGCCCGCGAAAAACAGCCTGAACAACATGAGGACAATTAAGCAAAGTTGTTATTCAGGAAAATCAGAAGTGAGGATACAGAATTGATATAATGGATTGAAAGAAAGAGAGAACCTAGACAGGCTGATATGAAACACAGAACAAATAAAAACTGAATGTTTTCGACAGCACCACAAAGGAGAAACGTCTTGTCTTTTACATGAAACAATGGATGAATGAATTTATGAATGGAGGGACTGACCGAGAGGATGTGAAAAGGGAGCCGTTTACTCCCCCGAATGTGGACAAGGCCACAGAGATGGGCATGATCCATGACATCACCCCCAACAGCTTCTCACCAAACGTCTGGGAGAAAGCAACAGCGATGAAGAGAGAGACAAGCAGAAGGACCGATGCAAGCATTAATGTGCTTTTGCTGCATGGTTCGACAAATAATAATCAGTAGAAGCAAACGCAGAAGATTCTGGAGTCTGATATATCTGTTTAAATGGTTCATCTGAAGGTGGCTCAAGTATCAATCATAGAACATTAAGCGGTGATACTTGAGCAGATATGTCAAAGAATCTTCTGCTTAAAGCCAAACCATCACTTGTTTACAGTCTGGTTGGAATGGTTCTGGTGACTCACCACAGCTACAGCATTGGAAGCCAGAAGCTCCTGGGGGCTCATCGCTGTGACGTAGGCAATGTTGGCGAAGACGTACACGAAGGTCACAAGTGGAATGGAGATGAAGATTGCACGTGGGAGGTTCCTGCATGGACACACGTAATAATTGTCATAAGTTAAACAACACTTCGTTTCTTTCAACTTTTGTAAAATAACTGGTATTAATAGATACTGTTTTTATCAAACTATATTGCTTCATGAAGGTCTGAACCAATTGCCATGGGAAAATTATGAAATTCAGAGAGTTGTTTATGTTCATGGTTAAATGTCAGTTAATTCATTAATATTTTATGTGTTACTGATTTGGTTTAAAGGCTCTATATATTGCTATGATGGTTCATAATCATTAACTATATATAACATGGACATAGGGAATGTGAAGTCACCCAAAAGTTTTCTGGAAAAAAAAACTATGAGGTTCAAATTTGGAATTATCTGCTATATTGTCTTACCAAAAAATATTAAATAAATATTAAAATATTGCTTTCTTCATTTAATCATTCAATAACATACAAAATGATATTAGTTATCATTTAATAAACAAGCATACTAATTGTATTAAAATAAAGATGCTTCAAGGTGCAAAATGACATTTCTGGGAGCCAATGTACTCAACTTACACATAAGGATCGACCAGTTCCTCTGTGACGTAATTGAGGAAATTCCATCCACCATAGGCAAAAGACCCTTGTAGAAAAGCCAGCGCAATCAGACCAACATCATAGTCCTGAAATGGCTCGAAAGCATTGGCTGGCTCCAACCAGTAATACTCCCCTGAGGAATTAAAGGGATACATCATCAGGCATATAATTGACATCAGTTCAATAATGGCTCTTTGTTTGTTAGCTAAAGTTTTTGGTTAAACATTAGCAAACAATTCAACCAGAACAACTTCAGAACAACGATTACACTGCTCATGTTGCACAGCTGAAGGTCAAGGACCAAATAACGTTATGGTTTTAATAACAAGTTGAGCATGAAAGAATCCAGTTAAAGCCAGCTGAGACAAGCTGATATCAACCTTGCTGAACTTGCAGACCATAAAAATCTCTCCCCATGACCCAGTTTATCTAGCATGGGGCCTCGGATCAAGATGATCTCCCACCTTTGACTAGATTTTCTACTGGCTAGCAATCCACAAAGAATAACTAGGTCAATTAGAAGCCATTTACCATTTTGAAAAATGCAACTAGCACTTTTTAATCTTCAATCCTGTTGTTTCCTAAGCTGTAGTGTTGATTGCAAATTTCTTGGGTCACTACTTATGGTCATGTACTCTGTGAACTCTCTGAGAGCACACATGACCCCACACTACACGGGAGGCCAATGCCAACTGTCACAAATCCAGTTGTTTTAGAGGCTCTGTGTGGAATCACATCTGTCAGTCTCATAATATCAGCCTAGTGTGTGAGTTAAAAGGGCGTCAGTAGTGGGATCATTATCGAATCCTCTCTGACGCACCAGCGATGAAGGTGCATTATCAGTGTTATTCTTCTAGAGCGCTTGAACCCTGTGGCTTCTGCAGACATGGCGAGAAAAAATGGAAGTGCTGTGCTTTCAATTTTTCAGGAGACATTTCAGAAGTGCTTGAGGTGAAGCAACTCACCATGAGGATGGGGAGTCATGCATGCACACTTGCAAAAAAATCAAGCAACACACAGTCAACTTAAAAAGATTCAGTGCTTACCTTTGCAGATTTGCACGATACCCATAATGATGATGAGAATGAGCGCCAGAAGTTTTCCAGCAGTGAAGATATCCTGTACTCGTGTTGCCCATCGGACACTCGCACAGTTCACCCAAGTCAGCAGCACTAAAACACATAAGTGCACAGGTTACCATACAGACTCCAGGAGGCTTTTAAGAGATTAATGAGCATCCTACAGTTAGAGCAGGTCAGTATGCCAAAGGATTATCAAATAGTATTCTCAGCTATGGGGAATTATACATACAAGCTCAGAGTAGCATTTCATGAGTTATATAATCATAAAAAGGAGCTCTACGGCATTGATGCCTTACTTTGTGCATACGTGACTAAAACAGCATCTACATGCATTTTACCTCAAGAGGTACACAGATTCGTGTGGAAGCTGAACTCAAATAAAAGTATGAATTGCTTAATTTATTTTTTTTGTCATGAACCTTAGTCTAATTGTTACATTACATTATCATTTTTTTCAGTTAATATACATGTTTTGGTTCAAGCGGTTGCAGTCCCTAATATAAGATGGACTTCTGATGAAAATCACACTTTTCCCAGTGTTTCCAGGCCAATTGGTGACAACCATCCAAATTTAACAAAATGCAAGTAGACATTTTAGTGTCTCTTTTCAAATAATCAAAACAAATCTTTAATGCCTTCTGAAAACAAAATATTTTGAAATGTATGTGACGTCACATGTAATAGGATCCATTCCCCCTCATTTCTATTAACCCACTCATCAAACACAACCCTCTCTTCTATATGTATGCTGTTTTGATACAAACTCAATATGTGAGTTGCTCACTATAAAGCTACATTGTAAACTAAATTTAGTCTGTGAGTCAGAAATGGATAATAAGTCAAACAAATAAGTGCATAGGGTAAAGGTAAGAGCTAACCAATAATTCTTCCTCTTTGATGTCCCCTTTAACAAGCCAATCCCACTGGTAGAGTAATGGCTAAAGATATTATAGGGAACTTTGGTTACATGCGCTGTTCTTTCAAAATTCTACTACTCTGAGGAACCAACAAATGTGATTATTAACAGATGAGGCGATGCTTTGTTTATTTTTTTTATGTATAAATGGCTGAAGTTTGTCCTGTTGGCCATTACTGTTTTACCTGCAGAGCAACAGAGCAACATTATTATTAGCACAGTTCCTCTATTGGTCAAGGCAGAGAAGCACTTAACATGGTCTTAATTAAGAATCACCATCAAAATAGCTTATTTTTAATGGAGGTGTTTTTGACCCATTGAAAAGTAAGGGTTTTTAAATATAAATATATTTGTTAAAATACAACCATGCTTATATCATCACTTATCACTATAGCTTGTGTTAAATTGACACCTGATGTAATCAGAGTCAAAAATAATACACTCAGTCTTTCTCTCGTTTAAATGAAGAAGGTTATCAGATAAACATTTAAAAATTTCAGTCAAGCAATGATTAATAGAGTTAAGTGCCTTTGTTCTATATGAACAGGGAGATAAAGTTGCATGTTATCTGCATAAAAGTAATGTTTGTGCTTCTCACTAATTTAACCCAATTGCAGCGTTTATAAAGAAAATAGAATAGGCCTCAGTATGGAGCCCTGTGGAGCCCCAGTAGATAACAGGGGTTAAGGTGGAGGACAAATCATTCATTATAACAGAAAAAGTTAGCTGGGACTCAAACCGCTGGAACACAGTTCTCTGTAACCCAATCACTCTAGAGAAACAACTAATAAAAGGTTGCAACAGGAGTTGTGTATGAAAAGATAGACATTTATACACTATTTGTCCTTTTTGATTATTGTCAATAATCAAATTTGAAAATGTATACTTTAAATCCATTGTTGATTCATATTTTTCGCTAAATTACAGTTGTTGTCACAAGCACTGAGCTTTGGATGGCATGTGACAGACATGCTGGGTCATAAAAAGTGAAGGGCACAAGAAACCTGAGCATGCAAGAAACTTTTTTCAGTACTTGCATGATTTCAAAAGAGCTGAGTCAGAATTAAAGTAGTTCCTGTTTTGTGTAGAGCTTTTTTGAATTTGTAGACAAGCTAAGATTGCACCAGGCTTTTTTTCTTTTGTGAAATTAATAATATCTGTGAATCAGCAAAGAGATATTTAAACATAAGTGACATCATGGTATGTTTTTCTAAAATAAAATATAATAGTTTTGAGACTTTGTATAATGTTTGTGGACCTTAACAGATCAAAGTAAAAGCAATGAGTGTAAATCCTTCTCTCTTATCTTCATGAAAAAGAAACACTGCCTTGCAATGACGTGCCTCTAACTGAGGCCAATCCTGCATTGAGATAAGGACAGTGCATTTTTGGAGCTACAGGGTATGTTATTGGGTGGTGTTTGTGAAACTCTAAGCAGAAAGGGAAGTGAGCTGCACACTGTTTCCTCAAAATACATCAAAATTGTACCATGCTAGTCAGAATATGAGGGCTCTAAAGGAAACAATAAGGTCACACAAAGTCATCTGTACACTCAGAAGTAATAGTTAGCTATTCAACTCTCCATGCTTTGCTGCTTTGTGCACGTACAATCATGTGCTGTATTTTTCAAACAGTCTGTTGAGCAAGACTTTTTTTAACATAATCTCAAGGTTGAAAAGACATAAGATGAATAACTGAAAAGTTTTGAGTGTAGTTTTAACATTTAAAATATTTATTTTACCAGAATTATTTGTATATTTGACCAAATGTCTTGCTGAAACAGAATTTTGACAATTTAAGAAAAACGGTTTATTTAATAAGGAATTTCACAGTGTGAATGGCTATTGAAATATGGGAACGAACAGTTCACCCGCATTAAAGATACGCTGAGAAGGTGAGGGGTTATACAACGATCATGCATAAATTTACTTGAGTAAGCTATATGCAAACGGTTCTTCAGCTTAAACTAGGTACATTTGCTTGAGTAAGTTTTTAGTGTAACTAGTACTTTTTGAGTACTTTTAAAAATGTGTACTTTTACTCAAGTAAAGTTTAGTGAAATATCAGCACTTTTACTTAGTTACATCTGAATTACATTGTAGTTTCATTTTATTTACATCTTAGCTGTGTTCCTCCATTACTAATATCATGGAAATACATATGAAAGCAAGCAATTTTTGACATTGGCAAGTCTCTTGAAGAGGATGCACCCACATACATCATGCATCTGCTGACATCTTGCTCGTCCTTATGCTTATGCTCACATGTACCGTGCTTGTGCATTTAAATGTGCATTTCACAGCGTGCTTGTTCTTTAAAATGTGAAATGTGGTTGTAAAGATGCAAAATGTCTTTCGATACTTACATTTTACTTAAAATATAGTTTTTCTTTAGATACTTTTTTATTCTTACTCAAGTAAGTTATTGGATAGTTACTTTTACTTTTACTTGATTAAATGTTTTTTACAAGTAATTATACATGAGTACATTTTTTAGATACTATTTCCATCCCTGTTTATTCCCATTGACTTCGATATATTCCTGTTAATGTGCATGGAAAGCTTCTAGCCTTGAATAATCCCCAATTTTTGTCATTCTAATTATCACAACTCTATACTAGATAATTTGTGCTGGAGTGTGAGTGTTTTGTTTCCTAATCAGACAGAGTTGGTTAAATTACCAAGCCGTTTTCTAGGAACTGCAGAACAATTTCTGCCTCTAGAAGAAAAGGCATGAGGAGTACTGCACAAGTGCATACAGTACAAGTACATCCTGTAAAAGTGTGTCAGAGTGTCTACTTTTGGTCTTTCACTCACTTCCTGCTGTTCTCTAACCAAACAAAGTCAAAGAGTTGCTTGAGAACATCTGGTTAAAAAAAACTGTATTTGGCTTCAGCTAATCAGAGTGCTTTGATCTTGACAAAAACTCACTTCCTGCAAGTGTCTAAGAATTGCACACTCAATGCATGCTCAGAACTCTAGAGATTCAAAAAGGAACAAACCACTCAAAGCTTAGAGGTTAAATTGCTGTTTTAAAGTTAGAGTAAATTATAAATCTAAGCATCATGATTTTTTTTAGATCGAATCATAAAAAAGGCTTTTTAGTCATCAACACCTTCTAAGGTTGTCCTGAACAGAGTGAAAATACAGGATATTCCTTTTAAATTAGAAAAAATAGTGTCTATTAAAATAACAAAGAAGTATTTTTTCACTTAATCCACTAATACAATGAAAAGTATTTCAACCACACATTTTGTGAAGCAACACCTAAAATCTTCCCTTCTCGACCTCTTACTTCTAACCATTTTTTTTCTACCTACGGCATGCAGTATTTGTTGCTTCAGCGTGAAGTTTGTAGAAAGCCCACTCTCAAACGTTCTTGACGCCATGAAAAACATCATTCCAGTCATCCTCACACAACCCTGTCTCTTTACTCTCTGTCCTCTGCACATTTTCCCACAAGCTTTCTTTCTCCTCTCCTGGAGTAAGACTCTGAGGTCTTCTTCGTTCACACTTCTATCCATCTCTCTTTTCTTGGCAGTTCCAAAACACAATGCCTCTCTCTAGCCCTGGTCTTGAGTGTTCTTTCGGTTGAGTGTGATCTGGCCTTTTGGTCAAACATCAATGACTTGAATGAAAAACCCATGTGCCTTAACAGTGTGTGCATTTGCCCTCATAAAAAAACTGTTTAGGGGAGAGCAACAATCAGATGGAAACTGCAGTTGAATTTTTGTGTGAATTCAACATGTGGCTAGTCTGCCAAAACATACAAAACTGACACAACATTTGCACAAATAAGCAAAAACAAATATGCACAACTGTGTTTTACATAAATTGTTCCCATATATTGCCATTAATTTTCAGCTGTTCAGCCTTGTAAATTCCTAAAGTTTTGCAACCCTAAATGTTAATATAATGTAATATTAAATGTCAAAATTTCTATACGATGTTCTAACTTCTGATGCTAGATAATTTGTGCTGAAGTACAGTGTCAGATGTTTTTCCAACTTAGAAAATAATGTTGGTTCTGTTTCGGGCTTCTAAATAAGCTGTTAAACGAAATCGGGTTTGGGCTGAATTCTGAAGAGCTCAGGTCAGATCAAGTAGAACTTTTAATGCCCAATTACAGCTCTAATTGTATGCTTTGGACCGGACATCAACTTATAATGTGCGTTAATTAAAAAAAAATCTGTTTGTAGATGTAAAAAGTTCATTATGTATGTCACTGAAGCCCATGTACAGTACAAAGTAAAGAAAAAAATTCACCACCCCTGTAAATAATCTTGAGCTATTTATCACCTCTCCTCATCTCGATTGAGTGATCCATTTACTACATGAAGAAAAGTTGTTTTCAGCTGTTTCAGTGGTTGACAGTAAACAATGACTGTTATGTTTGTCTTTACACACAACAGCATTAGCAGACAAGGGGCAACCTCCTGCTTTCCCTTGAAGCGTTATAGGAAGAGACTGAAATGCCGTTCCCAGAGCGGCCTCTTGAGGCTGACTTCAGAAGGGAGTAGGTTCTCATTCACTCCAATGTTAAAATTGACCAACTTTGGAGCTGAAAAAACATGCATCCCTGGCTCTATTAGGTTTGTTGATTCAGATCGCTAGTTTTGATCTTCATGAACACTCTAAGGGGGGTAAATTATTGGAAAAAATTTTGTTTTAGATAAATAAAATGTAAACCTTTAGCCAGTCAGTCCATGTTCCGCCTCAGAGGATGCGTTTTCGAGTTTCTATCTATGCCCATTTTGAGCTTCATTTGACCCTATGGGTGATGTCACGAACACTCTGTCCATGTTATGTACAGTCAATGGGAGCAGAGTACAATTGTTTAAGAGACATTTTTGACACCACAACTAAATTGGAAACAATTAAATAAAATAGAGATGTGACTAATTTATTTTAGAAGTTGTTTATAACTTATGATTTACACAGTAGTTGGATGATCTTGACACTATATATAGAGCATCAGTTCTGTTCAATCACCTAGAAAAAAATTGCTTTGCATCAGATATCTTGTTTAAATTAAATATAGCTATTATCTGAAGTATACATCTCATTCATAAGACATATTTTGTTTATTTTCAGCTACTCACACAAGCAGATGGCTGCAAGTACTCGCAGGCCTGTCTCCGGGGGGAAGCAGGTGGGAAACAGAGGCTGCAGGACATAATTGGAGAAGGTAAGAGCAATTACGGCCTGGTTAGTGGGGTAGATCACCAACACAGCAATCCACAACCGTAGAAACCTGGAAACAGACAATCAAGAGGGTTAAAACACTGAACTAATGATAAACCATGATGTCACTACAATAAAACCTCAATATTTACCCTTCAAAAAGGGTTTTGACTGGTTTGTGCACTTTATTTTTTATTGATGTCATGAGACGGTGTGGCGTGAAATAGAGTCACGAATGAGTGACCACCTAATGGGTGTCCACTGGCTGCATCATTCATTAGTGCAGTAACCGTGATGAGCAAAGGTTGCTGATGTTGTGAGATGTTTGATTGGACACACAACTTTCCCTACAACTTCTTCTCCTACAATTTATTCAGCAGTGAGCACTAAAGCTATTAATGCTCTAAAGACGTTAATTAACTTACAATGAAGAGTGTGTTAGGAATGATTGGAGATCAATGTGGTTTCTAGGATACGTAGGATCAGAAAGAGCTATTTTTCTTTGGTTCCTTCTAGTGCTGAGGATTGGTTTCTGTGTTTTGTACTGAATAAAAATATCAATTAATCATCTTTAATCATCTGATATAGTCATCTGATATTTTGACAAAATACTGTTTAGTACTTCATTGTTGCTACAAGATAAAGATACTATGAAATATTTTCAATTATTCTGCTCTGATTTTCTGTGCAGACTCATTACATTGTCATCTACATACAGTGATATTTTAATCCCTTAAATTGTGTTTGACCATCACATCATTAATATATCTTCCACTCATAAAAATACAGCAGTTAAATTGAGACTTCATAATTAGGAGTTAACTCCTAAATTGAGTTGACCCTTACCCCGCTAGCCCTCCAAATATGTCCTTAACATAAGAGTAGTCTCCTCCAGATTTTGGAATTGTTACACCAAGTTCAGCATAACAAAGTGCCCCGATCGCTGTTATAACGCCTGTGATGATCCATACAATGAGGGCCAGGCCAACAGAGCTAGCATTTTCCAACACTCCCTTTGGGCTGACAAAGATTCCAGAGCCGATGATGTTACCTGTAACAGACAAAAATAAGAGGTTTAAAAACAAAGTTGGCTAAGATTGAGAGTGTCGGTGTGCTTGAGGAGAGATTGATCGGAAAACAACTTGTAACTTATCACCTGGAGCTACGAAAATATTAATGTATGGCCGTGTCTGTTTTGGGGATTGAGAATTATATCCAAAAAATCCCATACCATAACTTTGATTAAAAAAAACAAAAAAAAAACAAAAAACAAAGCACCAGTAATGTACAGTTCAACGTTTATTAAAAATAATTCCACTCTGTAGGTGAATTGACTAAAGTGCAAGGCTTGAAAAGCCAGAGACACTATCATGAGTAAAGGATTTAAAGAGATTTTGGATTAGTCAGGAATGCATTGGGGCTGATTTCTTTACAGTGCTGAATGTTTTCATGCAGCATCAGTGTATTTATCTTCAAATTTCTATTTAATTAAAATTAGATTAGAAACCCCAATTTGTCATTTTATTTTGAAATTGTGTGGCTTGTCTTAAAATAAAGTAAAGTGGAGCTTCAGTCAATAGATAAAGAGATCAGCGATGTGAAAACAAATCATTGACAAAAGCTAGAAGTGTGTGAATAAATAAAAAATAAATGAAGGTGTCACAGAGGCAGAAGAATAAGGGGCGAAGACAGACAGAGCAGGTGGTGAGAGAGCTTTTCACACAGAACAGTGTGTGTTCAGACTGACTAATGGAGTGCGTACACAGCAAATCTAAGGGGAGGGTATGCATTTAGAATAAAAAAAAACACCCCTAAATAGCATAGATTAATAGCATAGACTCTTGCTTTCCAAACATTGCAGTTATGGTATATTATACTAAGATAGGCATGCAGAAACCTTGATCAAATCACAAGTTTATTGACTAACAACTCTGTCTTCTATCTGCTCGGCTCCCACGACATGCCCAGGCTTCGTAATGCAAAACCATGCATGGGGAATTTCAGGTAAACATGACGTGTGAGCCAGAGATAATAAAACAAACTAAACCAGCTCTGTGTCTGTCAGAGAAATTAACATGTTGAATGAATTGTTTGAAGACAAAGCTCTGATCAACAGTGCCACTGTGAGTAGAGATCTTTCTATTGCTTCAGTTTATAACATATCCATAAGCCTCCCACTTGAGTGTTCTCCTTTAACCTCTCCTGTGCTTTAGTCGAGATATGATAATCACAAGACCTCAAAGTGCACGATTTCTCAATTTTACACAATCAGAGATATCTGATACTATTACCAAAGCATGTAGGGATTGATCTGGTTCCAGGCAGATGAACTAGATAGGAAAGTCAACCAGTTTTTCATAAACAAGTCATCTTCCACAAGTCCTGACTTTGCTGACTTTGGAGAAAAACCTGCAGATGGATTTCCTATTCTTACTGCATCCGCTTGTTTCCTTGTGCGTGTTCCACATGCAAACAGCACCGTAACACAGGAGCCATTAACATTCGTTTGTCGGTCTACTCTCATTGATTTAATCATGCTGTGCTAAGCCTCGTCAATCATTACTTAGATGGAGGGATTACTGAAAAAGTCAAAGCTCAAAACAGCGGTCACATTCAGATCAAATAGTTTGGGATAATGTAGAACAGTTTTTTTTTGCTACTTGTTTGCATACCTGCAGCCATTTTCCTTAGGAAGCCAATATAGTCGTGACTGAAACTGCAATTCATCCACTGACCACTTGAGGCAGGCGTCTAAAAGGAGGGGATCCCATACACACTTATTGTTGAACTGGGCATATGCACAACATTCTTCAGTGTGGCTCTAAAAATAGGCCATTTTTTTTCTGCAGTAATTTTGCTTACAAATGCTGCTGTTTTACTCCAGAAGTCTTCACAAACACAACAAAGGTAATTACCAGTGTTCTCGTGTACAATTGTATTCATATACAATGTGTTTGTTTGTGCTCGTATTGTCTTTTTTGTACCTTCCCAAAGGATCACACGTTAAAATACAAAAGAAAATAGCATAAACTCCATGTAGCAAACTCATGTCGAAAAACAAATAACATTTTTTCCCAAAGTCCCCAAAAGTCACATTTTAAAACTGAAAATTACATGTGTTGGTTTTATCTTTGTGAGTCTTGTTGAGAAGACAAACTATGGTAGTTATTCTTATAATTCGTAAGGACCTTTGAGACCGGTTTAATGTGCAGTGTGCAAAATTGTAATAGTTTTCGAATTGTGAATGGAACACAATCATTTGAGGTGATTCAAAGACATTGTTTACCCTAAATACTGCCTTTTGAAGGTTATTACAGGTGCAGTGATAGATTAGAGTGGTCAAGTATAAGTTATTTAAAAGGAACATGACATGGCACATTTTACAAACAACATTGCACTTGCCAGGGGCCTTCCATCTAAATCAGTACGAAAAATACAAATAGTTCTAAATACTGCTGAAAGTCTCCTCATACTCGGTTAAGCTTGATCTCCACTGGCTTCCTCTCCTGGCATTCCTCTGCTTATTCACATATCAAAAATCAGTGTATTTGAAATTGATGTTTACCTGTGCTACATCTGCGCTGTCAAATAAACCACCCTCCATAACTTCAAACCCTTTCTATTAAGAGTATTTTTGATATCGTACCACTGTACTTAGTTTTTGTATTGGTTTTAGGTATACTATGATGCCATCTATTTTTATGAACATATTTGTGTGATGTGTCCTGACCTAAAATAGCTTTTTATAAAGCAATATTTCTTTTTTGAAAGCTTATGTTGATCCCCATTCAAACACTCCAATGAACTTAGCCTGGAGTCATGCCAAAACGACCACAATGAACCGGCTTAAAGTCACTTTGCTCTCTGCTTATCGTTTTGGCTTATCTTTGTTGAAAGGCGTGACTCATTTATTGTACGTTGATGTTGCATTCACTTGTACTTTATTTATTGCTCTTGTTAACATGCTTGCTGAGGCGTCTCAGCTGTCATATTGATTTCTTTCATAGCTTCATCGATCCTGCTGTTTGTGTGAACCTGTAGGTGGCATAGCCAGATGTTTCTTTTAGTCAATCATGAGTTCAATTCATTACGTTTGGCTTGATTTAACCAACCAATCAACACACCACATGGGCAGCCTCTATATTTAGGAGACTGGGGTACTTTTAAGACAAATTACTGCAATGGAGGTTAAAGGTTAAAAGTCTAACTAAGGCTTTGCTGAAAAAGGTAAGAATTGTTTTTGTTTAGATAATTGATTTCATTTGCAATCTTCCCTCAATTTTGTTTTATATTAACTCTCTGAGTGCTCTCTTTAGACCACCGTGAGAAATATATTATGAATTGGGTTCCATTCAAGTAACATAGTTTGTTTATAATAATAATAATAATAATAATAAAGCGTCATTTACATTAAGTTGGTGAAAAAAAGAAGGTTGATTTAAATAGCAGTTTCTCAGGGGGCAAATGCTTAAAAAAATTATTAAAGCCTTAAAAAACTCGTGTTTTGATTTCTCAACACTGCAGCATTTTTAATAATAACATTCCAGTTTAATGTAAACAAACTAATTAGATTAAACACAAATAGGGCACCTTGTTTTAATAACAACTTTTAATTTAAGCTGAATTCAAAACTAGGAAATAGCTGTCATTGTAATATTAAGTGTTTTTACAGTTAAGATCTTGGTTATCTACAGTTTATTTGTTCAGATTTAATTTATGTGCTTTACAATGAAAATGTAAAGTTGTAAAATATTTAGAATCTATTTATTAAAAGTCTCAAACAGGAACACAATTTATTTTCAGTATTCTTTGGAGAAGAATTGTAGAAAGCTGCTTACTAACAATGTTCAGGCAGTGTTCACCTCATCTAGAATTTACATGAATGCAGTTTGTTACAAAGGCGCAGTTAATCTCAAGTAGTAGCTTAGTCTCAGCTGATCACCGGAACAAATAAGTGCTCTGAGGCTGGAAATATTCAGAGAGAAATTGTTAGATGTGTACTGTTAGTTTTTTTTCTTGCTGAAAAGAAGACTTTTAGTTGGGTGTTATTTTAATGGTTAATAATTTCACTGAAAGCTAAAACTTTAAAAATGGGTTCAAAAGTGAGTTTTAGTTCAAGAACCTATTTAACAAATGCACACCCACCAAACACCGAACAATTTAGACAAGGATTCAGCCTTGATTTCAACATAATCTCACTTTATAAACTCCTTTGTAAATTGGGTAAATACTATATATATTTCCTGAAATTCAACCCACTTTCAGAGCAAAACCCATTGAAAGTTCTCATTTCGGGTCCATACTTTATTAACGGCTCAATATGAGCTTGATATCTTAGAAAAACGCTTGATAAGGTTAAGAATGGCAGCAGTTCTGATAAACTGTTCTGATAACCTGAATGAAGTACGCAGAGAACAAAGGCTTAAGGAAGGCTTTGAGCGATCCAAAGTGACAATCCCCTGATAATAATATTCACGTGGGGTAACTAAGAGCATGTGAATGTGTGAGCTTATCAAGGCCACAGAAGAGGATTATTGCTGTTAAAATCTGCTTTTGGAGTAGCTTTGCTTTATAAACTCTTATCATTACACCAAGTTGGTTTTATTGCTCAATGCTGCACAACCCATAAATGTACTCCAACCGGACAAAAATACAAAGTTCAGAATGCTTCCTTTGCTCACTTCCTCATCTGTCTTTCTGACCTGGTTTCTGAATGAAATTGATCTGTAGAGGTTGAGTTTTGAAAAATACTGAATCTTTGCCTCGGAGTGAACATTTTCACTCTTGTTAGGCCGGTTATGTAAATTCAAGGTAGAGTTGTGATAAAAGGTGTGTTTTGTCGTAGCTGTGAGTGATGTTTTTAGTGACGACGAACCAAATGACTCTTTTAAATTACTTAAGTGCACTATTTCTGTTTTTAAATTAGCAACTTACAATGAAGATTTGAGTTTTGTTTTAGAGTAATGAATCACTTTCTATGTTTTTGTTGTTAAGACTATCGTGATGCAATTAGATTCTCGTCTTAATTTTAATAAAATAAAACTCCCTATGAATCCCTATGAATAAAATCATTATTAAATCCTCTTACAACATTATCTTAAATGTTCGCTATCTATCTTTTCAGTTGAAAAAGTCTGTCTTCTCTGCTTGTCATGTAAACAAGGGTGGCTTTTGTTTTAAGTGTCTGATCTCTTGTGGTTGTTTTAAAAATGAGTGAGAGTTAAAGTATTATTAGATGATACTCTACTATGGTATTTTTGGACATTTCCTTATGTGGGTGTGTAGCAAAGATCTTAGTTTGATGAGTGTCCGGTTTAAGATGTAAATGTGAAAATGTATTTTAAAAATCATTCTTCAAACTAATCTTCACCAACTTTGAGACATTCATCTAAAAAACTCTCCCCATTAGTTGCAGTTGATGAGTTGATTTAGGGTAATCACTGAAGCTTGGTGGGGTCAACAACTCGACTCTACCTGTGTCATTAACCTTTGAGTGACTATTGATGCTGAGTAATTAAATCAAGTCACACTTATCAGAAATCATTCAATCAAATCTGTATTTCTTCTCTCTCCACGGTTACAACTTTTGCCCAAATTAATATAATGACAAAAATTCACACAGCATACCTGAGTTATATACACTGTTAAGTCTGAAGTTGTAAAAAAAAAATTATGTTTTTTTTATGGCTTCTCTTTAACACAGATAATGTGTAGAGTGAATTTGAAGGATTTCAGCTGTATATTTTAAAACCGTAAAATGCTGTCTTTAGAATGAAACAAATGTTCTATTTCTAGTTCAATAATGATTTGATGAGCTTTGAAATCGAAGGAGGCAAAACACATGTGGAAAAGTCTAAAAATCGTCTCAAAGTAGAAGAGGTTACAAACTGACTTCTATAGTTACAGAGTTTACTATATAGAACAATAGAATAAAAAAAATCCAGCTCAATGTTAAGAACTATATACTCTCGCCCCAGCTTAATAATTTGAGTGATTTGCTGCTGTAACATGGCTGCATTCAGCACCAGAAAATATGCTTACTTCAAACTTGCTACTGTTGATTTAACTCATTTTTTTGTATTTATGTAAACTACTTTCACATGTTTATGCATCTATGAAATCATTTTACTACTGTTGATTTACCTAAAAAAAAATTAAACTCTTTTTTTAAATGCTTTTGCATCTATAAAAATATTTTGCTACTGTTGATTTAACTCTGTTTTTTATTTATTTAAACTTCTTTCAAATGCTTTTGCATCTATAAAAAAATATTTTGCTACTGCTACTGGTTCAGCTCGATTTTTTTGTATTTTCATTTAAACTTTATTCAAAAGCGTTTGCATATAAACGGTTGAATTTTCATCAGCCAGTGACACATTTTCCCAAACAGTAGCGGGAACAAGCCCCAGTCTGTTCAGCTCTCAGCATGCACGCACGTGCTCGATCCACCCTTGCAGCAAACGATAACTCACCAACAATGATCCCACACGCGCTGACGAGCCCGATCTCCTTCTTGAGCGCCACAGACGACTCCCCGGCGCCTTTACCCGTGTCCGCGGCCCCATCCTCGGAGCTGCTCGGGGCTGCGCTGCCTCTTTGTCTCGGACCATCCGTCATGTTGATAATTGAGATGTGTCGAGCAGTGATGCTTGACGTGGAGCGCCGGTGATATCTCAGAGAGCAGCCTCCAATAGAATGCAATCAGGAGCAAAACTCGCCGCGTAATCTCTCCTCGCTTATCTACCTGAGCATGTGTCTCTATGGTCTCCAAGTGGCAGGTGACTGCAGAAAAACGCGGTCAATAAATTGTGAAATAAGGCACACACGGTGGAACGTTAGATGTCCTTCACAACCGTTTAAAAACGAACTATTTTAGCTCTGATTCGATTGATTCCCATCGAGAATTTTGAGGAGCAGTCCTTGCGTGACCTTATCCAGGGTTAACCCGGCTGTGTACACCAGAAACAGTACACGCGCGCGCACGAGTCGGTTGGTTCTTCTTCAGCAGAGCGCGTGCATCGCGTTGATGGTCCCTTTGGGTAGATGAGTGTCCGCGCGCTGCGTGTCCAGTGATGTCCACAGCACCAGTGGTCCAAGCGCCTGCACCCTTACCCTCCGGTCGCCTATTTACTCTATAAATACAGCCTCTTTCTGCCAGACTGCCTCCATAAGTACAGTATTGAGACCCCTCCCTTCGTGTCACGTCACGGATCGTGTTTATTCTTCACGCCTCCGTCATAAAGCTCCTGCGTTCAAGCTGTTCGTGTATTTGGGAAGCAGATGCCACTCCGGAGCCAAGCTAAGGGGTGATTTTTCTTGAAGCACATTTTGTTTGTTTAGGAATTCGGACTGCTTTTCTCAAGGACGGTTTTGAGCGTTTAAACGCATTCACGAATTCTTTTAATTGTTACCTTTTTGTGTGTTTTTGTGCCTGTTTAAGTTATAGGCACACAAACAGACCTTTGAGAATAGCTTGCCGACAGGGCTTACCTAGCGGAGGGGGTTGCTATAGCAACATCTAGCGCTCCTTTTGCCACACAAACAACTCGGTAATGTGAGGATTTTGCTGTTGTCATCATGTATAAGAGGGATTCTGATATCTGAAAGGTGTGGACCTGTGATCCTTAGAAAGCCTAAACGTACAATCTAGCGAAATTTATAACATTTATTTAAAGGTCTGATTCAGTTTATAAGTGCACAATGAACTCCAAATGCACTTAAAAATGTATAATATGTATAAATGACCAATTAACCACTAGCGATATTTTCCGACACCTTCTTCTTTGTAATAAATATTTTTTAGTTATATAAAATGTACAACTCTTGTTTTTTTTGGTACATATGGAGAGGCAACAGCAACTATTGATAGGTTGACACGGCGTGAAAAAGTCAACTTGATTCAAACTGTTTACTCAATTGTATTCCAATGACGTAATTCAATTGTTTGTTTATTTTTAGTTGGCTCAGCTTTTGTCACAGAGTTTTTGACTAAATTAATATTTCCTAACTGAGTTCACATTCTTACTGGCTGTTGTTGACTGGATCAAAGAAAAGTACATTAATTCAAATTTGTGTCGAGTGATTCCTTGAGCCAGTAATAAAAGTTTTGTTGAGTCAATTTTGCTAAGACAAAATCAATGTAAAATTTCTGTGGAGCGTTTCGTTTAACAACTGTATGTGAGAATCACCTAAAAATGCGAGTGTAGACTCAGAAAAGAGTCAATTTAACACTTTGTTTTCCTGTACAACATTGAGCAAGATATGAGTTTCAAGCTGTGAAATCAGTTCTGTCAAATGCATGCTATGAATTAACAGAGAGAGTTACTGTAAATGAGGATAACTATGGATTTGAAAGAGATAAGACAAAGTAAAGATCATTACATTAATGTTTGCAAACCTGGTGACCACCTAAAGAAAAGCATGTCCTTGTAGCTTTTGCTTTGGGGTGATATAATTCTTTCCCTCATACAGTATAAGTGAAAATCAGTTTTTGAAATATTAAATGGTTTAAAAGATAGTTATTCAGCTGTTTTCTTGATCTTATGATAACATGCCTAGCATAGCTTAGCATAGATTTATCATTGAATCTTGAAATGTATTCATTAACATTGCTAATCATTAAACATTACCTTACTGCTGACTGAAATAGACACATTTTCAAAGAGTTGTTATATTTTTTTGTTTCTGGCTGCTGCAGCCACGTCACTGTAGCAGAGATCCTAGATTACAGTGCTGGAATTAGAATTCCTAACAATATTTTAAAATTTCAACTTTTAATTTTCTGGTAATCCTGGTTCAAAGTCTAGCACGAGAAAAGTGAAGTCTTAATTAGGAAAAATAGCTAACAAAGTATTCTTCTTTTGATTTGAAAATGTTACTGGTCTAGTTCAGTTCAATAATCTATGCTAAGCTATGCTAAAAGTGCTAACTTCAAAACTAAAATGAGAAAATAAAACTTCTTAGATTTATAGACTGAAATTTCTTGTATGTGGACAAAAATTCAAAACCAGCTAAGATAAAAAAAATTCTAGCTATGGTAGTAAATTGTGATTTTCTGTAAGTAAAACAGACTTTACTGTTGCTTTTAAAGGCGTAATTGTGTGTCAGAAAGGCACCACCATATTTGAAGCAGACATTATATTTTGCAAACATTGTAAAATATAGCTTTTTTATAATGAAGCAATTAATCTCATGGAAAAAAAACATTGTATTCATGGTAATAAACACAACACCAACTAGCATCTTATAGCTGATATGCTAAGATTTACTCATCTGACCTGTCAGCTAGGTTGGATGTATCTTTACACAACCACATTTTTTTTGTGAATGATCAATTTTAGAAAATCAATATTGTGAATGCATTTTGCTCCACTGTAGTCCTGCTTGATTTGACCATAAATCAACTCATTAAGAAATCCCAAACAATCTGAAACAGACCATGTGTAGTTAGCTTTAAACAGTGGCATACTACATACTAACAAGCCCTAAAGCATGCTTGATGTCTTCTTTTCAGTCTCTGTAGAGTAATTTAATAATTAATTGGAATAACTCCAGTACTGAAGATTACATCCAGAAAAGTATATGACAATGAAAACCAGAATGAACATAATATTTTCTTGAGTTTGATCTAGCAATGTAATACACATGTTTGTGAGATATCAGATACCACACCACTGTCTTCAAAAGCTAGTTTGATGACGGCATGTACAACATACATTTATGGCTAACAGCCCTCATAGACTACTCAAATTTACAACAGCCATAACCAAATGTAATTGTGCTGTGCATTAATGGCCACAGCTGATCAAAGGGTATTGGAAGATAAACAGAGTTATAAGTAGCCATTTGTTCTTGGAAGGCCAGCCATGAGTTAATGAAGACCAAAATAATTAAATTGAAGAAAATCTTACCTTTTCAACACTTTTTTTTATCAGATCATTCCACCTAAAGTGAACACAACAGTGCAGGCCTGTGTTGGCACAGCTGTTTTTTCATATAACACATGGACGGTCTGGTGTGTAATATCCTAATCGATCTCAGTGTACATGGATGAGCGCTCACACACGTACGCACGCATGCACACACACACACACACACGCACACACGCACACACGCACACACACACCCACACACACATATGCACACACACACACTGATCCAAATGAACACACAGGTCCATGTGGCTTTTACGGTAGACCTCTTTACCATTATTTTACCCAGCGAGTGTAAAAAGGCCACCGGGTCAGACTCCACTCTTTAAACAGCACCTAACAAACAGAAGTCTGTTTATTTAGATTCAGAGCTGCTTTCACGCGTCAATGTGATTTTCTTTTGGGTTTGAATACAGACAACTAGCCGGAATAATAATGAGGTTAGGAGAGGAAGAGTCAAATTAGCTAAGTGACTCAAGTGACTCAATTTAAAGTCCTTTTATCCAAAGGTAAATGGGAAAATAAATTTTTAAATGGAAAAACAATTCACAAACATGATTGAAAAAGGTTTTTGACACCATTGAGTGTGATTTGTGTTGTTTATACTTCTAAAGAGCAACATGCATGATTCCTGACAGTCTTGAAATTGTGAGTCAATAGCTTTTAATTTTTTTTATTGTATTTTAAATCTTCTAAATATATGTATGTGAGGCTACGTTCAGACTGCAGCCCAAAGTGTCCCAAATCTTTTTTTTTTTTAAATGTGCCCATATACCCATGTGTGACGTATGTCTGATATTTTCAGGACTGTCGGAACAACTCAATTCACATTTGTTCAAATCCAACCCCGGTCTTTTTCATATGTGGTCCTGAATCAGATGAATATCAGATTTGTTGCCATGCGATCTTAGTCTGAACATCAGGTCACATTTATCTGAATTTCACGCCATCTTGCCCAACTCAAACACAGTTTCTCACTGATATGAGTCGCTGTAGAAGATGTTCTTGTACTAAAATATTAAAAATACCAAAAATATCCAAAGACTCATTTGAAACTTAATGAATTCACGGTTGTTAACCGAGAGATTCTGGTAGTGTACTGTAATATGTGTTCTCTTCTATCTTAATATTTTTCTAAGTAATCTTTAATACTAACAAAGTTGGCTCTGATCAGATATTTACGTCCACAAAACCTCAAGCATGCCTGAAACCTGGCTCTTCAGTGTTTGTTAACAATGCCAATTCTGGGGGATATAGTTTCCTCTTCTGCACATGCTTATCACATTTGAGCCAGATTTCGTTCACACAGAAGACAGATCGCAGACGCATGTTATTTGTAATGTGAAGTACAAAAAATCTGATTTCACAAAAAGATCTGAATTGAGGATTAAGTCTTACAGTGTTAACGTAGCCTTAGTCTCTCTATTAAGATATAAAGAATCATTTAAAGCAATTGCCGAAGTAGTAAATAACTAGCTTTCAGAAGCATTCAGAAATGCCACGCACCATTCTGCAACTGTAAACTTGTGAATGTTTGTCCAAGTGCAGTAATCTCGTCTTGGCTGACCCAATCACCCCCTCTTAATCAGTGAGACAGTGGACAGATAAATATGTCAAACTCTTATGAGCGAGAGGCACGTTCAGCAGGACTCACAGGAAGCAGACGCTTGAATCGAGACTTCTCTGTAATCTCAGTTTGATGCATGATACGTGTGAAAATGCTGAGGGACACCAGATACAAAAATGCTTAACAAATAGAATTTCAGTGAAAAGTTTGGTCACAATGTAAACCATATCTTAAAAACTTAGAGGAGAAAATTTGAGGTGGAGAGAAATAGCATTGAGTGTTTTTTTGTGGAGAGAGAGAGGAGAGGGAGTGAGGGAGAGAGATCGAGATCGAGAAATTTGGTTCTCATTATTTAGAACATCATGATATTACATTTTTAAAATGTGTATGGTATACGATTCATGTTTGTTATAAGAATTTAGCCGTTTATGAAGATTTTATTTGAGGGTAATGGTGATGTAATGCTGCTTTATATGTTGTATGAACTGTAATGGAAGATGTCAAGTGCTAAACTCCCCCACAAACTCTTTGCTCGTCATCTTAGTTAGTCGACTTCTAGAGAAAATGGCTTGGGATTGTTTTAGAAAAATCCCCTTTTTAGAATGATTCAAAATAATAATGTCAGGTTTTTAAAACTGTTACAGAAATACAACATTTGAAAGCGCCAGCTAAAGCCCCCTGAAACCACAGCCACTGTCATTTCAGTTTACTCCTCTGCTTTGAGCCAACCTTTGTTGTTTAACACATTTGCAGTAAGTTAACAACTTGGGTCACAATTTAGTCTCTACTTAAAGGCCCAGTTTACAAGTTTGTGGAAAAACCACAATAATCCACATAATATATAATCAACTACAGATTATTTGTAATAACTACAAATAACCTTGAACAAATGAACAAATAAGTAGTTAATGAAGAGTTAATAACAACTAATTCCAAAGTGTATAATTGTTTGTTTATTATTAGATGGTGACTATCATTTGTTAACTCTTAATTATTTACTCATTAATTAAAGTGTTCACAGATCATGATGATCATAGTAGGGTGGGGCCCAATAACGAAATGGTAATTACCTGCTATTGTTGTCATGATGAACCTCTTTATTCATTGTTTTACTGGTTTTCGTTAAAGATGTAATCATGATTGTTACCTTAAACGTTGAAATTTTGGTCAAATTTAAGCTACTATCGCTAATATATATGCATGCTGTAATATATCACATTTGGGTGTTTTTTTTTTTAAAGGAAACATTTTCCAGCAGGGCAGGACTAATAAATCTGACAACCTCTGTGTGTGTCAGCAGCCAATGTTTGAGGTTAAAGATGCCACTTCAATCTCTGTCGTTTACTTCATTTTTTAACTTAAATTATTTTAACGTAATTCCTTCCTTCCTACCTTTCTCCCTTCCTTCCCTTACTCCTCCTGTTCTTTAATCTTTCCCTCTTTCTTTACCTTCCTTCCTGCTTTTTCCACTCCTTCCATATTTCTCTCTTTTCTTTTTCTCCCTTCCTTCCTCAATCTCTTTCTTTCTTTTCCTTCCTTTCTTTCCTCATTTCTTCCCTCATTCAGTCCTCTCTTTGGAAATTTCCTCTTACTTTTCCTTCCTTCTTTCCTTTCTGCATCCCTTTTACTCAAGCAAGTTTTACTTAAGAAGAATCTTAATGTCTATATTCCAAAAACCACAGAAAGCACATGTATTTGCTTTGGATTTTCAGAAATCACTAATTTGCTTTAGAGAAACTTTTGACTTCCTCTTCCAATCATTTTGTTTTAAATTGCTTTAAACACTAAACAAACTTTGTTTTACTGCACAGACTAGTCTTTCCTGTACAGTTTTTCTTATTGGTGTTTACACCATGAGGCCTTGCTCTGAAATGTATTCTTCTTCTTCTGTTATTTTACCCCGTAGCCTGATTTAGTGTATAGTGTCTGTTTCAACACATGTATGATGAAGAAAGGCAAAGCAGCTTGTGCTCATGTGAAATGGGCACATGATTTAGAATGCAAAGGACTTCTGAATGCCTGACTCTATTAGACCACCATGACAGCAGGAATTGTGAATGTGTTCATTTATGGCTCGAGATCGGGATGATTAGAGAAAGCAGGATTAAGTGAGAGAAAGGGAATGAAAAGGAAGAGTGAAGCCTATGGCATGGGAAACGTGCCTGTTTCTAGGAAGTGTAATTTGAGACACATGTTTACCATTCACAGAGTACACGTGCTCCAAGAATATTATATCCAGGAAGATACACATTGGTATGATAATAGTGAGACTTCAACAGAGGATGAACCCATTTCACACATTAAAGATGAGGATTTGTTATATTAAGACTTGACTAAATGTTCAGGCGTGTGTGTATTTTTTAATACACATACAGCTTTTGCTTTATTTTCTAACCATTAAAGGGGTTGTTAAAGACAAAAAATTCAAGGATGTCCAAAGGTGTGAAAGACCATCACCTTAACTTCAGTGTTTTTTTTTTATCCGTTTTCATTCACACTGGAATCCGAGGCTGTTCAACAGTGTGTTGATCGTAAGAGAGTGTTTCAGTCAACAATCAATGTAGCTTCTGTCAGCGTTTTCATCGCAGGCCCAATCACAAGGTGATAATTACCTGCCATTGTTCTCCTGATGGTTTTACTGGTTTTCGTTAAAGCTGTAATCATGATCGTTACCAGAAAAATTTCTTGTATATTGCATAGGATTTAATGCATACAAGAGGATGTTTACACAAAGCAAGAGTGATTTTAAAAACATTACCAGCAGAACATAACTTATAACGCAGATCGACTCTGTGTATCATCAGCCAATGAGTGAGGTTTAAGATGCTTCAATCTCTGCCATTTAACAAAAACTTTTTTTACTTTATAACTTATAACATAACAATGCAATTCCTTCCTTCCTCCCCTTCTTCCTTCCTTTCTGTTATCCTTTTCTCCTTCCTCCATATTCATAACTTCCTAAGATTTAAGAAAGGGAGGAAAGATCTTTAGAAGGAAGCTCTGTCCTCTTCTTCTTCTTCAATCTTTCCCTCTTTGTTATCCTTCCTTCCCTTCTTTATTCCCCTTTCACAATTTCCTCTTTGTTTTTCTTTCTGCCTTCCCTCCATTCCATCCTTCCTGATTCCTTCCCCCTTTCATCCATCTTTCCCTCTTTCTTTTCCTTCCTTCCTGCATTCCTTTTACTCCTTCTTTATTTACTTCCCACTCCCAATCCTTTCTTTTTCATTTATTCCCTACCTACTTTCCTTCCTTTCTTCCATATTTCCCTCTTTCATTTCCTTCCTTCTTGCATTCCCTTTACTTCTCCTTTATTTACTTTCCTCTTTCAATCTTTTCTTTTAATTTCTTCCCTACTTACTTTCATTCATTCCCTCCTTCCACCTTTCCCTCTTTTTTCTTCCTTCATGCAGTCCATTCACTCATTCATTATTTACTTTATTACCCTTCTCTCTTCGTTATATCCTTTCTTTCATTCATTCCTTCTTTTCTCCCAATCTCCCTTCATTCTTAACCTCCTTCCTTCTTTTCATTCCTCCATTACTTCCTGTCACACTTTCTTTCCTTTCTTCCTTCCTTCCTTCCATCTATACTTTCTTTCCAGTTTTTTTTCTTAATTCCTTTTTTGACTTCTTTTCCTTCCCTCCATTTCTACCTTTTCCCATGTTCCTCTTATTTAATTTTCTTCCCCTATTCCTTTTCTCTCACCTTTTGACTTTTATTGTTTTGCTTCGCTCCTTTTTTTCTTGTTTTTCTTAGCTTTACTGTCTTGCCTTCTTTCATTCTTTACTTTCTTCTTTTCTTCCACCATGCAGGTTTATTGACTGTTGTTGTCATTAATATTGACCATGTTTCCCAAAATGTTGTGTAACCATTAAAATTGCAGTCCACATAATAGTGCACACTGCAATTTGAAATGTCTGTATGTAATATGTCTATTGTGTTATTTTGTTCTCAGCAAACATGTGACAGGAAATAATATTCTCGTCACAACTATATAATGTCATTTGACAAAAACTTCCTAATTGCAGCATATTACAAGATTTAAATCATTTAAAATATAAGATAAAGGCCAGACAAGGCAAGTTTGTTTGTATAGCACATTTGGTACACAGGGTAATTCAGTGTTTTACAAAGTAAAAGTAATTCAATTCATCAAGCTTATCATATAAAGTACCTAGGCCATGGTTCACCCCTCCTTTTTCTTAACGTGACCTAGAGAGAGACACCCGCTAAACCACATGACCCACTATCATGAGTGGGCTTGTAAAATAAATGGGTGAGTACAAAACTGTTTAGGATATCACAGTTAATGTCAGAAATTGTAAAAAAAAAAAAAATTTGTATTGTACTATGATTTGTATATAAAATGTTTCAAGCTTTTGACTTGCTTTTTAGAAGAATGTGCAAAAATATACCTTGAGAAACCAAACACGAGTGGGTGGCTATCAGTGATGTTTAAAAATGAACATTTAAAAAACATTTAAAAATGACAGCTCTCTTTTTATGTTGAGGCATACTGAAAAGATTAGGGGTTCCTATGATATTTGTTTGCTTTTCTAGTACGCTGCTCTTCTCTTTCTTTCTATTTGCCGGTTGGGTCTCTCCCCCTTTTCCCAGTGTTCTGTTTCCACTCCTTGCCTCACGCTCTCCCCAGCGTGATCATGTTTTCCAGACTCTGGTTCAATCCAGTCTCCAGTGTTTCCCCCTCCATTTCACTCCGCCCCCGCTCTGTTTTTCATTCCTACACTCATGCAATACATGCTCTTTTTGCTCCCATGCTGTCTTCTGGTTTGACACATCTGTTAAGTTGATTTTTTTTTTATTTGTCAGCATATGCAGAGATTCATCTTCACACAATACACATGGGAGGACTTGCAAAAGTAAAACAACTTGTCTTGCAATCGCAAGGACTGAAACGTCTTCTTGAGTGTGTTAAAGGAACATTGTGTCTTCCATATTTCCTGGAATGGTCAAATCCTCCTCTCAGAAATGTTGATGAGAAATATTCAGGTTTCATAAGAGTACATGCTGCCCTGCTGGCTTTATTACTTTAGCATTGCTTGATGAAAGCTTTATCAGTGGTTTCTGATGGTATGACGTTGTAGCATGGTCTGCGCCATCATTCAACTGCAGAGCTCGTGAATTATTCATGTCACCGTCACAGATTGTGCCATAAATATCCCTGAACCTGCACTACCTCATTGATTGTGACATCTTTATAGTGGTCACTGGCTGTGTAGAGACTAAATGTGGAAACTGGCACATGAACATGCTTTAAAAACGGGATGTCAAAGGTGCCATTCTTGAGGTTGAGGTTGATGCTGGTCACTGGAATTGATACAAATTGTAGGTACTAATCTTATCAGGTCTTAGTTTCATGATGTCCATGTAAAGTTCATCTGATGTGTTTTTTGTTGTTGCTTTGGGGTTGCCAAAGATTGAGAAAAGGCTCCTTAATAAAAGCTCAGAAATGTAAAAAAAAATGAGGATTAGGTTTGCCATAGTTTGAGAAAATGTGTATAAATGCTCAAAACCTTAAAACATGGTTAGGGTTGCCAGAAACTTAGAATATGTTTGTAAATCTTAAAAAACATAAAAGTGACATTTATCAGTGTTTTAAGAAAAGGCGCATATACATTACAAATCATAAAAGTGATCGTTAGTATTGCCAGATATTGACATAAGACTCTTAAATGTAAAACAAAATGTAAATTTGAGTGTAAGGGTTGCCAGAGATTTAAAAATACATGTATGAATGCTCAAAATCTTAAAAGTGATTGTTGGTGTTGCCAGAGATCGAGAAAATACTCCTAAATGTTAAATATTTTTTAAATGATGACTATGGTTGCCAGAGTTTGAGAAAATGCTCATAAACTTTCAACTTCATAAAATGCATGTTTGAGAAAACATTAATAAAAAAAAAAAAAGTTTGAGAAAGCCTTCGCAAAAGCTCAAAAACATAACAGTGATGGTTAGAGCTTCAAACCATGTATTTGAAGCATACTGTTATGGTCTTGAAAACCCTTAAATATTACCTTATGAAACACGCAGAAAGTAGATCCTGTAGAAACTCAATCATTCTGTGATTTAAAATTTTGCGCTGTGAATAATACTTAAAATACAGTCATGTTGTTTTGAGGGATGTTGGTATTCTCATCTATGCTGCGCACGTTCACAAGACACTTTATAGGCTGCAGCTTGCTAATGGCTTCAAAGACCTTTTGGTTTAATAGAAGCCTTCATTCGAGGCAGACGTGAAACGTGACCTGATGAGGCAATCTTCTCAAGATTTGGATGCTCAAATTTCACATCTTTTTCAAGCTCTCATGGTTTTAAACAGAGTATCCTATGTTGTATGAGATACTATGAGTTAAATATTTCTTGCAAGTAAACTACAATGTCAAACTACAAAGCAAGCAAAGTGGCGTAGTGGTGGTCATCCTATAAATAATGTCATAATCATATTCTTCCTCTACTTCTTTCTTCCTCACAAAATTAAAAGTTGAGAGTTGGTCGAAGAGTTGATTGACAATTTTTTTGTGGTTTTATTTGACTCCACATTCTGCAGTTACATGAACAATGTAGGATATTTATATTATATTGCATTTAGACACTCTAAACATAACAATAAGTGAGATGTTGAATTTTTTTTCTTTAGAACTCTACAATGACAAGGACCGAAGCATTGTAAAAAACTAAAAGTAAAATGTTAAAGGTGGCTGTGCAAGGGATTTAAATAGCCCAAAGTGAAATTCGCTTCTGTTTAAAACATTTGTTAAATTCTGTTCTGAACAAAGTCTCGGAGACTAATTAACTTGAAGTCTCTGTCATTGAGTCATCGTCTAAGCAGGCTACATGTGTTTTTCACTTTACAAACTCTACTGTATGTTTTGTCCTATGCTAAATCAATAACTGAACTTATTGTAATCTTTAAGTTCAGTTATTAAAATTTTAAGTTGAGCTTCATTCAGTTTATAGTGCTAATCATCTCAAAATAAGGAGAGATACTTAGGATTTTACTTTTAAAATTGATCAAAAACCAACAGAGTTAGTCCATGACTTTAAATATCAGTGTGCTATTATAGATTAACTTCTCAAATTTGATGGTCATGTAAAAATGTGTTAAGCTGCCAAGAGAAAGCTTTGCTGCTTTGGTATGATTAGACCACACCTGTCTTATATGTATGCTAGGATCTTCTCACGCTTATCCTACTGTATAGCTGATAAAGCTCATAAACAAGCTCTAAAAATGATGGAAAAAAACAATAACTTGGCAGCTTTGTAATATCTTTGAAAAAACATAGACTGCTTAGTTTTGACACTTTTATTACGTTCTTTTTTGTTAAAATTGCATTTTGTTTTAACAATTTAGCTCCTAACATCATGTAGCAGTTCATTTTGAAACTTAGTAGAAATAGTTCCTTCACAAAAGGAACATCCACAACAACTGCTTAGTGGCAAAAAGAAGATGCACACTTGCACAGTCAGCTGCCTCAGTTTAATGTTCCCTTCCTTGGAACAGTTTACTAATGAAGCTAAAAATGGGAACAAAGTTACAGACTTTCAGACAAAGTGTTCTGGAATGACTCCTGAACCAGGTCCCTGAAGTTGATAGAAAAATGAAAGACGTTCGTAATCTCATAAGTTTTAGTTTAAATTTGTTTTAGCAAACTGTATTCTCTGTATTTGTTTAATTATGTTCTCTTTTTTATCTGTGAATGCTTAACCAGGAACTGGAGCTGCAAATTAGCCCATGGCTAGAAGCTTGTATGTAAAGCATCTATAATGTTTTTTTTTTTTTTTTGCATTTTCCCTATCTCAAATCAACTTGAAATGAATAAACTCGTTTGTGGTTAATAGGTACAAACATCAAAATAATTGACTGTATTCATTAAAACGTTTTATAATTTTTGTTTTATAATCATGAACTTTATGCTTCCTTTACAGACATTTCTAATCAAACTATAAAAAAATGCCTAAAAAGACAAGCTGCTCTATGTGCATCAACAACTAGGCATTGTAGTCCCATTATATTCTGTCTAATCTTCTCCATTCTGATGACTGAAAACGGTTCACTGGTTTCACGTTTGAGGACCGACGAGATGAAAACCAGGAAGATTTTGTGATTAGTTAAGTCACAGTGACCCCTGCTGGCGCTGCCTGTTTCTGCAGCATGTGATTCCGCATTCAATACAAAAAATAGAACGTGTAAGATTAAATACTTAACTCTCAACAACAAACAAATAAACTAAAACCACGTGGCACTTATTTGACGTTTGAATGAATCGTGTATTTCATTTTTTAAGTGACAACGTTACAATGTTCCGCACAATTATGGCGGCAAATCAGGGTCATTAATCGAGCGCGCGTATTTGATAATCGCGCGCGCATAATATTAAAATTTGAGCGAGCAGAAACAGATCCGCGCGCGCAGAGAAACAAACCGCGAGCATTTTTTCAACCCGCGCGCGCGCGCGACTGAACCTGAGAGCAAAACTATGGCGAGCGGAATGGGCCACTAACGCGCTCATCTCAAACGCGTTTAATATTAAAACGGTGCCGCAAACGGCGTTTTAAACCGCTTTTGCGCCGCAAAAAACGCCGTTTGCAGTTCAAACGCCGTAAAAAACGCGCGAAAATCCGCCCAAAACGCCGTTTTTAACGGCGTTTCTGTTGTTGTAAAAAACGCCGTTTTAGACGGCGTTTGTCCTCCATAAAACGCCGTTCACAACGCCGTTTTGGGTGCACGAAAACGCCGTTTTAAACGGCGTTTTCTTGTCTGCATAATGAGCTCCTCCCCCTCATTTCCAAAACGAGTAAGCCCATCCCAATCAGTGACGAACAGAGCCAGACCAGACTAATTCACAACAGAGCGGTTTAATGGGGATGGCTTAACTCGAGTACACGAATGAACTTTTGCTACATCTACACACCCAGTAAAGTTATAGATTAGTTTTAATGTTGATCACAGTTTAACAGATGCAAGAGATTGTTTTATATATATAAATAAGTATACTCATACGTTGCTAAGTACGAAAACGAATGTTTTAAGCTGTACTGATGCTAAAACCATGCCTTGCATCAAGCAGCAATGCATTGACTTATCAGGCTATCTTTGAAAATCTATCAAAAACGAGTTATAGAAACTTTTAAACTTGTTTGTTTTAAATAAGGATTATGAATACATTTACGTTTCAACAGGGCATTGAGTGGGAAATGCCATAATGCCACAATTAAAAGTAACTCCAAAACACACTTTAATAATTTGAACAATAAATAACGTTTTATTCGAGAGAGAGAGAGAGAGAGAGAGGGGGGGGGGGGGGCTTCTGACTTGAGCTTCTGGTATTCGCTTGTGAAGGTAGACAGGAGAAAGATGTGTGAGAAACCATCAATTATTGGAACTTTTTTGATGGGGAGCCAGTGAAGAGTGACAAAGAGGGAAGGAACATGAGCTCTCTTCAGTTCCTCGAAGAGAAGATGAGTTGCAGAGCTCTGGATCTTCTGGGCCAATTTTCTGATGTTGTGTAGTGCAAACCTACACGCTCAAGTCGTCTTGGCAATGAGGTCTTCGAAGGACAACTGCTTGTCCAGAATCACTCTGACTATTAACTAAAGGACAAGGGGTGATTGTTGAGGATTCCAGCTGAAGGAGGGGTTTTGTTTGACGGTGTCAACATTTTTTGCTCTGTTGGCACCAGTCTAAATAGCACACAGAGAAGATAGATTAAACCACATCCACCAACCTCACCCCACCAGTCACACACATCCACCAAACACACTCCACCTGTCAATAACATCCACCAAACACACCTCACCAGTCACACACATCCACCAAACACACTCCACCTGTCAATAACATCCACCAAACACACCTCACCAGTCACACACATCCACCAAACACACCCCACCAGTCACTCACATCCACCAAACACACCCCACCAGTCACTCACATCCACCAAACACACCCCACCAGTCACACACCCCACCAGTCACACACATCCACCAAACACACCCCACCAGTCACTCACATCCACCAAACACACTCCACCAGTCACTCTCATCCACCAAACACACCCCACCAGTCACACACATCCACCAAACACACCTCACCAGTCACACACATCCACCAAACACACCCCACCAGTCACTCACATCCACCAAACACACCTCACCAGTCACTCACATCCACCAAACACACTCCACCAGTCACTCTCATCCACCAAACACACCCCACCAGTCACTCTCATCCACCAAACACACCCCACCAGTCACACACATCCACCAAACACACCCCACCAGTCACACTCATCCATACAGTGCAAAGTGGGTGAAGTGGATTGCCCAGGGCCAAAACGGCAGAATGGACCTAACAGGGATCGAACGGCGAACAACTCCACCACTGCGCCACCTAATTCACAAATCAAAGGCAACATTTATTCTATAACAAAGGCGTTTATTCTTTTGATAAACATAAAAAGTATATTTTTGAAGATGAGGTGCTTTTCAGCTTGTGATGCAGGCATCATATTATGTTCTTTGGTTAATTAACACTGTCCACTTTGAGGAATGTTTTAACATTTATTTCATTATTCCCAACAAGCCATGTGGAATATCAAAATCTTCTGTATGTATTGTTCCACTCTCTTACTTTTTATCATTGAGTTTGAAAGTTTGCTGACTGAAGCAATAAAGACTTAAATATAAGTCCAATGTCCATGAGTTTTTATCAGACACATACCAATAAGTAAACTTCGCACTGTTGTACATAGTATTATCATCAAATGAGAAAGTAATCACTGCCTATTTCAGTTCTGTTTATCTAAGTTATTGAAAATTATTGAATATTTAACTTTGACGATTAAAATATTTCTATTCACTTACAAATAGATGGACTAGGGTGAAGTTATCTAAGTGTAAAACAAACAATTAAAGTTATTTTTATTATTCCATAAAATTATTAAAACCATATTTTATTAAAAGTAACCAAAAGTCCTGCAAATTCCCAGTCCAAAAATGCCAAACTATCGATTTTTTTAACATTTTCTTATATTGTCTAATTATTTAATTAAAACACATACTCTTGAATTTATTGCACTGCAATGTACTTGAGTTTGGCCATCCGCAATAAAACTGTCGAGATGTCGGGGGGGGGGGGGGGGGGGGGGGGGGTATGGGCTAATTATGCAGACAAGCAAAACGGCGTATTAAACGGCGTTTTGGATTGCTACAAAAACGGCGTATTAGACGGCGTTTTGGATTCCTACAAAAACGGCGTATTAGACGGCGTTTTGGATTCCTACAAAAACGCCGTATTAGACGGCGTTTTAAACAGCTTTTGCATCGCAACAACCCGTTTGCAGTTTAAACGCCGTAAAAAACATGCGACAATTCGAGCTAAACGCCGTTTTTAACGGCGTTTTTGTTGTTATCAAAAACGCCGTTTATAACGCCGTTTTGAGTTCTCGAAGACGCCGTTTTAAACGGCGTTTTGCTTGTCTGCATAATGAGCTCCGCCCCTTCATCTCGACAGTTGTAATGCGGATGGCCAAACTCCACCAAAAACTTTAGCAACATCCACACACCTAGTAAAGTTATAAATGAGCTGTAATGTCGATCACAGTATAATAGATGTAAGAGAATGTTTTTAAATACATTTTTAACACTGCAATGCCATGTTGTGGCTTCTTGTACTTCATCAAAATAAACAGTAAGAGTTTCTAAAGCTCAGCAAATGAGTGATGGTCCATATGATTTTGGTCAAAAGATGTTGTTGTTAATTATTTCTACTGCATTACCTTAATGAACTAATAAATCAGCAGAACGTTTTTTTTGTCAAAAGTTTGGCATTTTGACATTTGGTTACATTTAATAATATATGGTTTTAATACTTTTATGGAATAATACAAATAATTTTAATTGTTTGTTTTACGCTTAGATTATTTCATTAGTATCGGATGGGGATACAAACTGTTTTACTATGGTGAGGATAGGAAGAGAAATGGGGTAGGAGTGATCCTGAAGGAGGAGTTTGTGAGGAATGTTTTAGAGGTGAAAAGAGTGTCTGACAGGGTGATCAGTTTGAAGTTAGAGATTGAAGGGGTGATGTTGAATGTAGTGAGTGGTTATGCTCCACAAGTAGGCTGCAAGCTGGAAGAAAAGGAGAGATTCTGGAGTGAGTTAGATGAGGTGATGGAGAGTATTCCCAGAGGGGAGAGAGTAGTGGTGGGAGCAGACTTCAACGGTCATGTGGGCGAAGGCAACAGAGGTGATGAGGAAGTGATGGGCAGGTTTGGTGTTAAGGAAAGGAATTCAGAAGGACAGATGGTGGTGGACTTTGCCAAGAGGATGGAAATGGCTGTAGTTAACACTTATTTTCAGAAGAGGGAGGAACATAGAGTTACCTACAAGAGTGGTGGTAGGAGTACGCAGGTGGACTACATCCTAAGTAGACGAGCCAATCTGAGAGAGATCACTGACTGCAAAGTAGTGGTAGGAGAGAGTGTAGCCAGACAGCATCGGATGGTGATGTGTAGGATGTTTCTGGTAGTCAGGAAGAAGAGGGGAGGAAAGATGGAAAAGAAGACCAAGTGGTGGAAGTTGAAAAAGGAAGATGGTTGTGAGGAATTCAGACAGAAGCTGAGACAGGCTTTGGGTGGCCAGGAAGAGCTTCCAGAGGACTGGGAAACTACAGCAGAAGTGATCAGGGAGACAGGTAGGAAGGTGCTAGGTGTGTCAGCAGGAAGAAGGAAAGAAGATAAGGAAACATGGTGGTGGAATGAGGAAGTACAGGACATCATCCAGAGGAAGAGGCTAGCTAAAAAGAAGTGGGACATCGAAAGGACTGAAGAAAGTAGACAGGACTACAAGGAATCACAGTGCAGGGTGAAGAGGGAGGTGGCAAAGGCCAAACAGAAGGCATATGATGAGTTGTATGCCAGGTTAGACACGAGGGAAGGTGAGAAGGAATTGTACAGATTAGCGAGAAAGAGAGACAGAGCTGGGAAGGATGTGCAACAGATAAGGGTGATTAAAGATAGAGATGGAAGGGTTCTAACGAGTGAGGAGAGTGTGCAGAGAAGATGGAAGGAGTATTTTGAGGAGTTGATGAATGAGGAGAACGAGAGGGAAAGAAGGGGGGAAGAGGTGAACATTGTAGAGCAGGAAGTTGAAAAGATTAGAAAGGATGAGGTGAGGAAGGCTCTGAGGAGAATGAAGAGTGGAAAGGCTGTTGGTCCAGATGACATCCCTGTGGAGGTGTGGAAGTGTCTAGGAGAGACAGCATTGGAGTTCCTATCTAGGTTATTCAACAGGATTCTAGAGAGTGAGAAGAATCCTGAGGAATGGAGGAGAAGTGTCCTAGTGCCAATCTTTAAGAACAAGGGTGATGTGCAGAGTTGTAACAACTACAGAGGTATAAAGTTGATGAGCCACACAATGAAAATCAAAGGAAAGGTGTACAGAACAGTAGTGAGAGCAGCTATGATGTATGGGTTAGAGACTGTAGCAGTGAGGAAGAGACACGAGGCAGAGATGGAAGTAGCAGAGATGAGGATGTTGAGGTTCAGTTTAGGAGTGACGAGGATGGACTTAGATTAGGAACGAGCACATCAGAGGAAAAGCTCAGGTTGGTTGTTTTGGAGACAAAGTCAGAGAAGCCAGATTGAGATGGTTTGGACATGTGCAGAGAAGGGATAGTAGTTATATTGGTAGAAGGATGTTGGAGATGGAGCTGCCAGGCAAGAGGGCAAGAGGAAGGCCAAAGACAAGTTATATGGGTGTGCTGAAGGAGGACATGAAGGTAATTGGTGCAAGAGTAGAGGATACTGAGGCCAGAGTTAGGTGGAAACAGATGATTTGCTGTGGCGACCCCTAAACTGGGAACAGCCGAAAAAAGAAGAAGAAGAAGAAGAATTAAATAAATACAGCTCTCAGGGCAGGATAACATGGCACCCTTCATACATGTTTTTGAAACTCTTCTAGCTACAGCAGAATAATATACATGTTATAGGTTTAGGTTGACATGTTTCCTTTTGTTGCAATATATTATAGTTAATAGTGGATAATATCCAAGATAATAGTGACTAACAAACACAAAACGGACCAAATGGAGAATATTAAATATCATATTGATTGTGCAAATGTAATGATTCATCAATGGATGTCAAGCAGGTGATAACATCTGTATGAAAGACCATATAGATATGATATGTCTTTTATATGCGTGAAGCAGCAGAATAAGATATGTAGATTTAGAGGTTCAGTTTTGTACAGGTTACTCCAGCAAAGATTTAGCAGTAAGATTAATCAGTAATCACCTATCCCGAAACCAATGTAACAGGTATAAAATATATGAATAATGTGGATATAGAATTACACTGAAAATGCTTGAGGTTCTGTTGGGTTGTTGGAGTGGGTGCCTTCCCCTTTAAGGGCATACTTTTCGTTTTGGGGAAATTCCCGTTTTCCCGCCTCCTCTGCCCTTTTAGCAATGGCCATCTTTGCAAGAGGTAGGTGTTTACTGAGCTCCAACGTATTTTGATTTTCTTTGAGTAATGTAGCCATCTATATAGCGATCTCTGTGTATTTTTTGTATGAATAGAGAAAACCGAGAGGAGATATTGATGGGGCCGTTTGCTGTGTTTTTCTGTTTCCTTACTGTCAGGAATAAACTGAGGTGAAGATCATCTGATGACTGACTGGTTCACTTTTAATGAACAAAAAAAGCAAACACAACGCAGATCCACCGGTTACACCAACAATAGCTTTGTTCCTCATCGGAACACTGTTTAGATATTTTGGATCAAAACATGGACCAAAAGTAAGCAATTGCAGCCATTTTGACTCTGGTTGTGTTGAATGGCCCAATAACTGCAAAGCACACAACTTACTCCTCATAGAAACAGTTAGCTCTCTCTCCACCCAGGTGCACAGCTGCAGCGAGAGATTGCATTCGCAACTTTTCTCACGAGCCTCGAATACTTTAATTCCAATGAATTTTTTAACTAATTGAAATGTTTAAACTATTTGAAGGTACTTTGTATTTTTTTCACGTTACCCTTCAGCTTCACAAAAAATCACACACAGTTTTTCAGAAGAACACTGAAGAACATACAGGCATACTTGTTGTTGTACACAGTATAATCACAATAAAAAAAAAAACATAAAAACACACATTAAAAAAATACATATAATATATATATATACATAAATCAATTTTAAAAAGTACGAAAAATCATGACTCCACCCACCTCCCAACAAGCAAGAGACAGAAGGTGTAACGTTACCCGCCATTTTGCCTGGCTGAGAATAAGGTATGTAGATGTGTTTTCGTTGTTTTAGTTAAACCATTGTAAGGAAAATACCATGTTATGTGGAATGTGTTGAGGAGTTGCTAACTAATATTTCTGTCAGGATTGTTATAAATTCATCATGGATGCGCATTTTATAAAGATATAATTTTACAACTTGTGAACGGAAACTCGTTTTCGTTCTTGTAAGGTTAGCGTTTGTCAAATGTTGAATTCCCGTCCGACTGTAAAGTGTGTTAAATATGTCAGAGAAGTTTATTTTAAATTAGATGCGCGGGAGGCATATGTAAACAGATAATTTTTGAAAAACAGAGTTTTGCTACTTTCAAACCGGTGTGTAGGAACTAGATTTTGTCTCCGTGGCTGGCGTAGGGATATGCCTCGTGGTCTGTGATGAGTCACCTGGCTCGGTTGTTCCGCTAGTTAGCCCGATGCTAACGTCAAACATTTTAATAACACAAAGCAGCAAGCCTGCTTGAAGACGAGGGTTGGTTGCAAACTTCCATAAAACAACCAAATAAGTTTAAGGCAAGTGTCGTGATGTGAGTGATTTGTTGAAAAATGTTAGTTTTGGAATATTCTCTCCGTGCATCGAGTGAGGTAAGACACTGTTTCGAGTTGTTGTTAAACTGCACGGTAAGACTGATCGTGGGCTGTGCTATGTCAGTGTAATTTTATTTATTTATTTACCACCTCACGAGAGGTAGCCAATGCTAACGCTTGTAATTTTATGATGACTACAAATGTCGCCGCCGTTAAATGACCCAATAATCACATTTTAGTAAGAAAACAAGCCAAACTTGTATTATGTCTTGCACATTTCACATGTGGAACGCTGTGTTTTTGATAACAAGTACGTTCAATTTAAAAGGATTTCAAAATGTAAGTTAATCTGACAAACGGTTACACCTAGACAATTTGATCTGAATATGATAAAAAAAATGTGATACCGCAGTCAGGTTACAGAATGAGCCCCTTTAAAAAATGAACATTTATAACTTATTGTTTCCTATGACTCTTTGTAGCTTATCCAGAAAAACCTGCAGACTAAACCTGATGGGGGGGAGACACAATCATCAGGGAGAATGGTAAAACCAAAAGCTTGAAAGAGAGAACTTGAATAAAGATGATAAAGATTCATACTGCAGCTATGACTGAAAAACTCAGGTAACCCGAAGACTAGCTGACTTTCATTGTCACACAGAACAAACAATGACCAACGTTCCATTACATCCTCAAGAGATTTAAAAGAGTGTGTACATTTAACAAACTTCGCTTAAATTCAATATTTCTTTGTCATTTCTACAGCACATGTTCGCCTGGACACATTAGAGAACTGTATGCCCATAGAAGCATTGCCTGGTTTCCAAATCATCCTGATCCCTCCACCAAGAAACGATATATAAGTCAGTATGATTTCCTGCACAAAGTTGTTTTCCTATTCTTATATTTTGGTGTAAAAAGAAAAGAGCTCCAATGTTTTTTATTAAAAAACATTTTAAGTATTACATATAAGTACAACTTACTCATAAAAGTGAAAGCTTTTAAGGTCAGTTTATGCCGGTTGGTTTTCCATATCATGTAAATTCACAGAAACATTTTAAACATCCGGATTATGTTTTTAGTTGCTAGTGGCAAACAGAGGACTTTGTGAATTTTAGGGACGCACCGATACCAAGCTCGAGCACTCATAAAGACATGCCGATATCACAGACCAATACTTTGTGAGGTCATCCACAGAAGTGTTAAATGGAGTTAAATATAATATCATACAAAAATTACTGCAAATGTATCATAAGCCTGTAGTAGGGAAAGAGACGGCACGAACTTCACTCAGCGTTTCAGCACTTAACATCGCATTGATCCCTGAGTGACGCTTGATCATCTACTGTATTTAAACTTGTTCGAAAGATCTATCTATAGTTAAGATGTGTCTTAAGAATTTATTGACGCAAACAAATCACAAAGCAGCAGACTGCGGCGGAGAGCTCTCTGATTGAGAGCTTATTATAACTGTAACTAAAACATGAACTGTACTGTACAGCACAATCAATGAGTTAATAATAAATAAATAAAAAACTCCTGTGCACATCAAAAACACTAAAAGGTTTCTAACCTTCAAGTTAAAAAAGGCAGTAACGTTATAGTTTATCATCGACATGTCACAGATCACAGAATAACAAAAACATTGTTGAAAACAGAATAGACGAGACATTCCCAGTCTGAAATCTGCTCACAGCAGAGAGCCTCAAAACTGTAAATCTCTGCTCTACTAATCATCTTGCTCCGATGTGATCAATCTGGAGAATTGAGTTTAAGATCAGGGTCACTTTTGGGCTTTTCTGTCAAATTTATCTTGCAGTAATCCGTTATAAACCTTGAGCTAAACACCAGGAAGCTGCTCAGAAAGCAAAGGCTCTTAAAAAGACCATGTCTTTACTGGCAGCTACTTTTCTAGCCTTTGTTCAGAACAGGACACTACGTACCAGTTTCTTTCACGTGATGTAATCTGACAACAACAAGTTATTTTAAAACTTTATATTATAAAATAAATATATATATATATAGATTTGAGCAGGATGTAACTTGCAGTATGCATTGTTTACTTCTTGTGAAAAGAAAGCTGGATATATTAGTGTGGTTTCATGATAAAACTGTAACATTTGTTGTTTTAAATGACCAACTGGTACATTAAAATTCTGTCTCTAAAACAGTGTGTTTACAAAATTGAGAGGTTATTTGCAAAAAACAAGCACGTCAACCTTGTCTGGTTCTGGTTTTTGTCAGGTTAGTGTCCTCTTCCTCTTTAGCCAGCACTGCACTGAGGTGTGCGGAAAATGCAGAGTAGGATTTACACAAGATATGCTAACAACACGTTCACCAGGCAGGGCATCTGTGAAGTCCTAGAGTGGGCTGAAGGCCTTGTTCACTGATTCCAGGATCTCAAGATCCTGCCATGAGGGTGCAGATGTCGAACTTTGTGGTTTACAGATGGAATCTTTGACAAGGCGTAAATAGACTTCTCCAAAAAAACAGGCATTATTATCAGTATCTGTATAGACGAGTACCTGGAAAAAAAGTAGTTGTACTTAAAATTTTGTATCAGTGCTACCCTAGTGAATATACTCATTTTGGCACAACAAACAGATTGACTCAATTTTTTTGTTCCAAAGGATCAGTATTACGTTCCTCAAAGTGGACAGTGTTGATTAACCTGTTTTATGGTGTTCAATTAATCCTTTAATCTTTTACACCTTCAACCATTTTATTTAGTATTCTCAGGTTAGGTTAAGTAAGTAGAATCTGCCCTAAATTCTAAGTTTTAAACGCTTAGAGCTTGGTCAGAAGACTCCTTTGTGGTCAGTTCTTTCTCTTAAGCTTTTACATTAAAAATCTTTCATCAAAGATTAAAAATTAATTTTAAATCAAAAACTCGATAGTCAGTAATTGCAATTAATTACATTTCTTTTAATTAATCGCTTTTTAAATATATTACAAAACATAATAAGCATCATAAAGTAAAATAGTACTCATCCATCGTGGATAAAAATTGGTTGGTTGGTTTCTCAAAGCAAATGTCTTTTCATTGTCTTAAAAGTTTTTTCATCACTCGGTCGTCCATCATCAGGTGTCTCCTGCCTCTGGGGATGCCGCCGCTTCGCTAGCAAATCCGTCCGCTCTGTGCATGTCTTCATCTTTTATACCCGTTATGATGCATTCCGATCTCGACCGTTAATTGGCTCGTCTTTCATGCATTCTTGGCATGTCCAGCTCGTGTGCAAATCATGTAGTGTTCATGATAACACACACTACCTCATTTGCCCACCAGGCAGGCTCACAGATGCACAGAGTTAACTTTTGGCCTACTTACTTCACCTTTAACCTAGATCTGCTCTACGCATGCAGAATACAGCTCAGAGATAGCTCTCTTACAAGCACATCCTCATTTAGTACCGTAAATCATGTAATGTCTTTAAATTAGGCATGAGAATGAAGTTATTAAAGGAAGGAGGATTGCAAATTCTTGAAGTTATACAACAAACCAAAGAACATAATATGATGTCTGCATCTCAAGCTGAAAAGCACCTTATCTTCGAAAAGATACATTTTATGTTTATCAAAAGAATAAATGTTTGTTGCATTTGATTTGTGAATTAGGTGGCGCAGTGGTGGAGTTGGTCATCGTGGGACCCGAGGGTTGGCGGTTCGATCCCTGTTAGGTCCATTCTGCCGTTTTGGCCCTGGCCAAGCCAATTCACCCACTTGCCCTGGGTGTGACTGGTGGGGTGTGTTTGGTGGATGCGTGTGACTGGTGGGGTGTGTTTGGTGGATGCGTGTGACTGGTGGGGTGTGTTTGGTGGATGCGTGTGACTGGTGGGGTGTGTTTGGTGGATGTGTGTGACTGGTGGGGTGAGGTTGGTGGATGCGGTTTAATCTATCTTCTCTGTGTGATATTTAGACTGGTGCCAACAGAGCAAAAAATGTTGACACCGTCAAACAAAACCCCTCCTTCAGCTGGAATCCTCAACAATCACCCCTTGTCCTTTAGTTAATAGTCAGAGTGATTCTGGACAAGCAGTTGTCCTTCGAAGACCTCATCGCCAAGACAACTTGAGCGTGTAGGTTTGCACTACACATCAGAAAATTGGCCCTTCTTAATGGAGCACGCAACTCAACTCCTGGTTCAGACTCTGCTCCTCTCACGTCTGGACTACTGCAAGGCTCTCCTAGCAGGACTTCCAGCTCAAACCTCTTGCAGACGATCCAGAGCTCTGCAACTCATCTTCTCTTCGAGGAACTGAAGAGAGCTCATGTTCCTCCCCTCTTCGTCACTCTTCACTGGCTCCCCATCAAGAGTTCAAATAATTGATTTCTCACACATCTTTCACCTGTCTACCTTCACAAGCTAATACCAGAATCCTTCTCTCTCTCTCTCTCTCTCTCTCTCTCTCTCTCTCTCTGAAATGAATAAAATGTTATTTATTGTTCAAATTATTAAAGTATGTTTTGGAGTTATTTTTGGTAGTGCAAATAATCCCACACAGTTTTACTTCTTTTTAATCTAATTTATTGAGCATTTATTAACTGATTTAATATAACCCAAACTTTAGCGACCACTACTGTTTAGTTCTATGAGGTGCAACAAGTCACATTGTGGCATTTCCCACTCAATGCCCTGTTGAAACGTAAATGTATTCATAATCCTTATTTAAAACAAACAAGTTTAAAAGTTTCTATAACTCGTTTTTGATAGATTTTCAAAGATAGCCTGATAAGTCAATGCATTGCTGCTTGATGCAAGGCATGGTTTTAGCATCAGTACAGCTTAAAACATTCGTTTTCGTACTTAGCAACGTATGAGTATACTTATTTATATATATAAAACAATCTCTTGCATCTGTTAACCTGTGATCAACATTAAAACTAATCTATAACTTTACTGGGTGTGTAGATGTAGCAAAAGTTCATTCGTGTACTCGAGTTAAGCCATCCCCATTAAACCGCTCTGTTGTGAATTAGTCTGGTCTGGCTCTGTTCGTCACTGGTAGGGGTGGCCTTACTCGTTTTGGAAATGAGGGGGAGGAGCTCATTATGCAGACAAGAAAACGTTTTCGTGCACCCAAAACGGCGTTGTGAACGGCGTTTTATGGAGGACAAACGCCGTCTAAAACGGCGTTTTTTACAACAACAGAAACGCCGTTAAAAACGGATTTTGGGCGGATTTGAACTGCAAACGGCGTTTTTTGCGGCGCAAAAGCGGTTTAAAACGCCGTTTGCGGCGCCGTTTTAATATTAAACGCGTTTGAGATGAGCGCGTTAGTGGCCCATTCCGCTCGCCATACGAGCGAGGGAGGGAGATTTGAGAGCGAGCGAGCAGGTAAGCCCCTCCCCGCGCGCGCGACAGAGTGTTTTGCTCTCAGGTTCAGTCGCGCGCGCGCGCGGGTTGAAAAAATGCTCGCGGTTTGTTTCTCTGCGCGCGCGGATCTGTTTCTGCTCGCTCAAATTTTAATATTATGCGCGCGCGATTATCAAATACGCGCGCTCGATTAATGACCCTGATTTGCCGCCATACACAATGTTCTGTGGGTTCTGCATTTGCATGGTTTACCAGTAGATGGAAGTAGATGGATAAAACTGGAATCGAGGAGTCAAACGTGTCTGCTGTCTTGTTTTAATAATGCCATCAATAAAAAAACTACTTCAGATAATTACACACTTCTTATTTATCGCCAAGATGATGTTCCTACAACTTATTTGTAAAACATGAACTGTCAACCAAATGTATTTCTCATTACTATATATAGTTAGTCAGGTAATATCTTTAGGGGCAACTCTCACTTTTATTTTTCAAGCATCTATTAAAGCCGCTGTCTGGTTTAGGGCAACCGTTTTACGTTTTAAACCTTCTATTAAAACACGGTGCCTCATAGTGGCCATTAACTGCATGACACACTCAGCAGACTCAGAAGGAGATATATAGAAGCGTTTCTTCCTTCTGATCTCAGAATGAACAATTTGAGTTTGCATCTCCTAGGTAAACTACCACGTTTTTAAAGGCGTTTTAAAGAGTTTTAAGCAAGAAAAGGGTTTTTATATAGCACATTCCACAGTGCTTAACAGCGACTCAGTAAAACTCATAACAACATAAAAAGAAAAAAATAATGCATAACAGTATTACACTCTGATTAAAACATATAAAATAAAAATAAAACAGAAGTTCATGAGCACAGTGTTGTTAGGACAGCAGTGCTCAGTCAGGAAATTGTTGTTTAAATAAATGTTTTTCATCTGAAATGCGACATGTTTTCCCTCCTCAAATCTCCCCTGGAGCTGGTTACAGCTGCGGGCAGCATAGTAACGGAAAGGAGACCCTCTCTGTTTGGAGTTGAAACTGGTGGAAGTTCTAACTGACTTGAAGCCAATGATCTGTTTTGTCACTTTCAATTTTTCTGAATTGTCATTGACAGCCGATGTTGAGACTCGAGGACCGGAGTAATGTTCTCTGACTTTCTGGCTCTGATCAGAGTCCGAGGCAGCAGCGGTCAGAGATTGCTGATGCTAAGACTCTTTTTGAGAAGACCACTCGAAAGGCTTTGCAGAATAAATTGTATGCAATAATATTATAGTTTGAGATGTACAATGAAAACTTAATAATACAAAAAATAATTTAAAAAGCATAAAATTGCAGTATTTGTGATCACAATTTCTTTTTTTTTACGCCATACTGTACTAGCTGACGGTGGCTCCAAATTCTAAGTAATGGATGGGAGGACAAACTTCAGTTCAAGCAAAAGATAAAAGTTTATTCAGACTACCCAATTCTCTCAGCTCATGAAAGATTTTATTTTAGCTATTAGGTTGGTTTTAAAAGGTTTGTTTGAATCGTTTTCATTATGTTTGCTTTGTTTCATGAGTAAAATAATATTTTTTTTTAAATAACAATCGTTAAATGCTCAATGGACTCAAATGTTTTGGATGTTTTGAATACAATTATGATGTGGCTATAAAAAACATCTATCAAAAATATCAAGAAATGTGAATATTGCACCACCTTACTCAAACTGGCAACCTTGCTGAAGACATGCTGTGCATAAATGGCTGTGGAATTTACAATATTCCTACAGAATGTTGACATTTTTGTGTGTTGTCCTTGTTGATATGAAATACTTCAAAACCACATACAACGAGATGTTTAGGATGTGAACTTTAATGGAAGAGCTATTATAGAATATTAATATAACAATTTCATTTGGAGTTTTTTGATTATTCTGGCTAATCCGCAGACATGCGTGCTTTTTTCTTGAGCTGTATACTAAAAAAATAAATATATGGGGGACAAAGATAATAAAAATCTTAAAGGGGCCTTGAGCTGGATGTTTAAACAAAACTTTATACCGTTCATGAATGTCTAGCTTTAAAGATATGCACAATTTTAATATTTTTATGAAAACTACTGTACCATTTTATTACCATTCATTGCCTAATTTCTTAGCGAAGTTCTTTGACTTGTACTGTACACTCACAACTTGTGAAAAAAAGTTAACCGAGCTAGAGTCATTCTCTTCCAGAAATAGAGTCATTCTCTTCTCTTTATAGGATTGTTGCTTGTGATGTGAGCAGATCTCCCATAACACTGTAATTTATACTCCAATAAATTAGGTAATTCGGTAAAACTTTGTTTATTAAAAGAGAAACAAAATTCAACACAGAACATGAAGACTAGACAAGTTTAAAGGTTTTTAATATCTTTTAAGGGCTCAAAGGCTGCCCATTAGTAAAAAAAAATCTACATAGGAAGGTGTTTGGAGATAAATGTGAGCATGAACAATGTGAACAAAATAATGGTTTAAATGGTTGAGTGGTTGTACATTTTGTAAAAATGAAATAGTCATAGTCATTTTGCGACCAAGCAACTTATGACATCACAAGCCACTCTCTCTTACAGGTTTGAATATAAATCAGTAAATAATTTTTACATAAAATACATGTTCATAAGAAGAATTTTTAAATCGTGAATTGTACTTGGGGGGTGGGGGGGGGTGGGGGGGTTGTCTTCGCAAAACCAGCTTGAATCAACACAGTTTTAGGAACAGATTTACTGCCACTGTTTGCATGATCCCAATTAGGTAATCTAACCGTCTCTGATTCTGTTTTACACTATGATGTTAATATTACATATAGTATCCTCATAATGCAAGCATCCCGAAGAAATATGATGTGATTCCCTGCTGCTGCTGTTCATGTGAGGAACACAACCTGTTAAAACAATACAAATCAGACACGCCCATCAAATTAGACTTGTTAAATCTTTATAAAAAAATCTGATGTCCCCCAATATGAAGTTATATCAGTGTTCTGACTTAGTGAGTAGAACTGTTTCCAGTCTAAATAATTAGTGCATTTTCACTGTTACATAGTCCAGTGTTTGACTTTATTGTTAAGTTCTGGCTTCAAGTGTGCAGTCTGTTTGAAAACCAGCCAATGAGCATTAAGGGGGTTTTAGTTAATACTGCGAGAGGAGTGTCAGCCTTTCACTTAACATTAGACCACATTTTAACTCAGGTCTCATTATCACTGTCTCCAATAAAAGCTGTTAAAAGGTTTTGCTCAGTTAACCAGGTTATGCTCAGTAAGCCGATTACTCAAAAACATGCCAACCCATAAACCGGCATTTCCATGATTTCTCCAAAAAACAATGATGAACAATGTGTGCGAAGCTGTATTGTTTTACCTAATCCTTTGCCTATAATACCTGCAAAAGCAGCCATTTTGCTTTCTTTTGATAATTGTGCATCAACTCCGTGAATCGATGGCACAGTTTTGTGAGTTTTTAACTCAACAAAACTATGGCGCTTCTTTCTATTATTCTAACCTTATTTTTGTTTGTGACGCAAACCTACTGGCAACTTTGGAAATGCACAAACCAGACCATAGGCAGACAAAAAAAAGATAGAATGTGGGTTATTGCGTTTACATGCTGGAGAAACCGGGTTTATGGAGGAAAAAAACAACCTCCTCTATCGGCTTTCTAAAAAACAGTTTATGCCAGTGTCCCAATTACTGAAACACGTTCTCCACATTCACAGGACACCAGAAAAATCAGCTTATTGAGCATGACCTTTTTATTTAAGTGCATGTGAACACACTCTTTGCTATTGTTCTATAAGTTCTAATGTCAACCTTTTCATTTTTTTTTATGTTCGAGACATGTCCAACTGAACCTAGCAGCTTCAGAACGCCAGTGCAGCTTAGAGTCATATATAAAGAAATCTGGCTCAAAAATGTTTTACATAGAGAATACAATAAGAATACATGAGAACCTATTTATAATAAAGGCTGTGCAAGGCAGCCGACCAGCTGCGTGTTTATCGGATGGCCAGATGCTTTAACCCTGCTTTGCTTTCAGACACAAAGTTCACTGTAAAATTTATAGATCAAACTGAAAACCCTGAATCTTGGTTCAGTTTACAATTAGTAGCTCTCAGTCCTAGTTTTTAAAAGAGCATCAAATCTTCAAAAAAAAAAAGAAATGAAAATAAAAGTTCTTCAAAGTGGTGTCCCTTGATTTCAGTTTTACAATTGACTCAAAATGTTCACCTTTACAGCCAAACTTTAACTGGCACTCCCAAAACTACCAAGCTTCAGGCTTTGTTTTAGTTACTGATATCCAAAAAGAGACCAGACCAGAGAGGAATAAAAGAGGCAGAGAGAGGGGGGGTCAGATCCTACTTGAGATATCTCACCCCACTAGACCCCCATGAGAAAACAAGAGGAAGTAATAAAGTCTTCAGGCTATGCTTCGAAAGTGCTCTAAATACAACTGAGGCTCCATCAAAATCTGCTTTTTGCATGAAAAACGAATTGTATTGTTTTTAAGGCGCCCCATAACTCTTAATATCAGACGACTCTGTTGGTATCTGCCTGACACTCTGGTGAGAGCGCATCCGAGATCCGACGAGTGCCAGACATATGGATTTGATCACCAGACCCCGTGCTGATGTTTTCTTTGGGCATGTTGACAGGATAAATGTCTCTCTCACAGACACACACACACTCACTCTCTCTCTCACAAGGCATTGGCTGATAGACAGTCTGGGGTGCTTCAGTGACACCCAACCAGATGCACGCACTCCAGAACAAGCTTAGAAAAAATAACAAGAGGTGATTTAGGAAGAAATCCGGACGAGACAAAGTGAGAGACACTCATGCGTCTGACTGCCCCTTTTTCCTCCTCCAACGATACTCTCTCTCTCCAGTTCTTCTTTCTCACTCCTTCTTTTAGTCGGCAGCTTCTGCACTCTCATACACACCCTCTCTCTCATTCTCACTAAACTTTTTCCACATCTTACTCTTTTTAAATGGTTTTCAGAGTGGCTAAAATGCAGGAGCTCCCCAGATGCCTGAGGCTTGTGGATAGATAGAATCATTCAACTTGGGAAAAGACAAGAAACAACTGGAAGATTGCAGCTAACTTTGACAGCGTATCACTAGTTTTTTGGATTTTGGAGGGATATCATGGTGACTTTAAGACTTACATGGACTTTTGGATTCATTGTTTTCCTCCTGTACTGGTCAGATTTTACCTGCTCAAGCCATGCTCAGCAGCTTTCCCAAAAGTCTTTGCATCATTCGGCTCAAGCCCGTCAAAACCTGTCTGAGAGTGCAGAGAGTAAGGTGGAACGACTTGGACAGGTTTTCCGAAAGAATGTCCGCCTTCTTCGGGAGCGTGGAGGTTGTCTGGATTTGGTCTTCCTCGTTGATGAGTCTTCCAGTGTGGGAGCTTCCAACTTTGGGAGCGAGCTGCGTTTCATCCGGAAGATGCTATCGGATTTTCCCGTGGCTCCGGAGGCCACGCGTATAGCGCTGGTGACATTTAGCTCCAGGAGCCACGTGGTTACCAGAGTGGACTATGTTTCTGCTCCCAAAGCTCATCAGCACAAGTGCTCACTCTTCAGCAAAGAGATCCCATCCATAACCTACAAAGGAGGGGGTACCTACACTAGGGGGGCCTTTCAGCGAGCAGCGGTAAGAACAGCTGTGTCATCACAATGTTTGAGTCTGGGAAATGAAACAGGAATTTCTGTGCTTGAGGGAAAAAGAGATTAAATTCTGCACTAATGAATGGTTAGATGCATGAATGCATGAACAGAGAGCTCGAAAATCTGCAGTAGCACATTTACCAGTTACTAATTATACAAATATGAAAAATATAATTAGCTCTAATTAACCCGTTAACTGCCATATCAAGAAAAAATATTTATTTGTATTTATTAGTTTCTAATATCGCTAATATTCCTTTTTTTCAAAATGCCATAATTTTTAAACCATCAATGCTTTGATTTCACTTTTTCTTGGTAAAAGTGTAAACGTATATGAAAATCCCCCCAAAATGAACTGTAATAGTAATTTAGTTTGATAGATTATAAAAAATGTCTTACTTTGAATCTTTTTTAATTGAGGTATCACACAATATATTTCAGTTATAATAAATTGAGAATATTTTTTTTTGCTTTGATTCTTAACCTGTAAACAAAAAAAGTAGAGTGAAGATCGTATGATATTCTTGAGGCTCTCCAAGGCTCCCCATAAGACAGAGTTTTGCCATCATGCAGCACTGATGACATGTACACATCCTCATCCAGAGTCTATGTGATGTGGCTTCCACTCTTATGCATTGCATGTCATCATATACTACACAACTCCTATAATGGCAGATCCTTTAACCCTGCGCACAAACAAACTATAAACCCACAGGATAATTTAAAGAGATCTTTATCCATGATGACTAAAAAAATATATACACAATCTAAAACGATACACAACCTAAAGCTGAACACAATACCTTAACCCACACAATTCAACTGATATTTTCTTTAATCAGTTGAGAATTTTTATGATAACTACGATGTAATAAACAAATAAAATGGAAGTGAAAGGAAACCAAAAGATATTGCAAAATAGTTTATAGCCTGGTCTCCCTTCTTTAATTTAATTCCCTTCTTCTGTTTCACAAGGTCATGCTTTTCAGATCCTTTTTTATGAGCTAAATGACACTTGTGGCTGTAAAATGATTAATCTCTACAGACATATTAAGCTGTTTTGAAGCTTAGCAGTAAAGTAATTTGTTCATTATGGACACAGCAGTCAGTATGTCATATTTTGGCGTTTGTCTCCTTGTGTTTAGTCTGAATGGTGCGGGGGTTTGGAAACTTCCACATTTTTTTTATCCAGTCTCTGGAGATTAGAGGGCTTTTCCACAATACTCTACACAGCTTAAGTGAAATGAGATACCAAGGCTCTTTAGCAGATTTGTCCTCAATGATTTCCTCTAGTTTGAAGATTGTGAAGCTGCATTTTGGAGTCCACTCTACACAGTTTTAAACAAAAACAAGGCAATTCCGAATTAATTTATTGTGACAAATTGGAAGGTTAAGAAGCTATAACAATCAGGCAGATTTTACGTAACAATCCCAGTGTGCTTATGACAGGTGTGGGACGCAACCATGCTGCTTCTACTATTAACCTCAGTGTTTTTCTGTTCTTAGTGGGCATCCTTGGGTTCCCAAATCCAGACTCCTTCGCTGTTTGCCAAACCAGAGTAGAACTAGCTGTCTGTAAAGCGTTATGTCTCTTTCTCTCCACTGTCTTTCTGGAAGCAACGGAATGCATTCAGCGGCTTCCAAATTTTGAGTCTGCTTTTGTGATCAATCTCTACCGGGAGTCGTTTCAATGAGCTCTTCAAAATTTCCCAAGTTTGCTAGTCACAATGAAGATTCTTCCTTTCTCATGCAAGAATTCAATTGAGAGCTTAAATTCAATATGGTACTACAAGAACCCCAGTACATCATTTACTCATGCTTGTCTTCAATAAAAACATGAACTAAAGAGACAAAATGAAATCTTGAATATTGAATGAATAAATTAAAACAATTAAGATGGAAGAGGAATCAAGCTCACATATGTGCTCATTGTGGTATTTGTTTACAGTAATTATAAATGCACATAACTTGAAATTGTTGACTTGGAAACAGTGTTGGACAATAGAGCAGTTTAATTCACAGTTCAACTGAACTGAGAGAAAAGTTTCTTTTCTGGCTGTCCCTTCATTTGCTTGTGGAGTGAAAACATTTTCCAGTTGCTATTGTCTTTTATTGTTGATCAAAGTCATTCTCACATGACACTGTATGAATCGCAAAATGTTTGGGACTGCATCATTTATAACATTTGAGTCAAACGGTTATGAAACCCCCAACGGCAAATGTTAGATTGAGAGAGTTATGCGTGCAAGTTAGATGGTGTAATTAGTATACATTATTTATTTGGACTTTATCTTTTTCTTTTTGTGACCTGGTAAAATTCTCTTCCCTTGCTATTATGTGTCACTTTTTACAAAGTATCTAAGCATGACATTATTGAAAATTATTGATGAGCTCTTTTCTTATCTAAAGTTAATCTCTTAAAATTGACTGCGCACTTCACCTTAAAAGAAAATTTACACTTACACTCTCTTTTTCACGTTCACTTCTTCATTTTTTGTGTTTATCTTTATTTGATCTCACTTTACATGTCTGAAATTTGACGTATTGTTAGATGTAAGTGATTTTGTACAATCAAACTACTGCTAAATGAGACGACATCCTAAAATTTTTTTGGAAATCAATCAAATTTCCAAAACAATTCTACATCACAAAACCGGATGTTGTCATATACACACAGCATAAACTTGCATGTTATGTATCAACAAACTGCTGGTCAGACAGTGATTCAAACATCATTATCATCACTGTGTATAATATTAATGAAAGAACATCTCCGTCGGTGGGGAAGCTTGAGGGCTACTGGAATTTATGGAATTTCCAATCATTTTTTAAGTTTTTAGTGGTGAAGTTAGCATTAGGTGTTGTCATTAAATGCTAAATGTGTGCAATTGCTTTAAAATAGTCCTAAACTGGAACTGGGGGGTTTAGTAGTCCTTTAGTAGTTTAGTGAAATATAGTGAGTGGTGCGTGCTTTAAGTCAGTGATGTTATTTACTAGATTTTGGACATTATGAATTTACATTTATAGCATACTTAATTTTGAAATTCCTCAGGGTCTGGTTCAGGTGTAATTTATTTCATTTTAAACGACTCACCTCTGGGGTTCATCTATGGTAAAAGGTCGGGTGTTCAAGTCATATGCTTAGATTCGAGTGAGAAATAATAGATAAAGAGGAGGTGAAACTGGTGAAATTGCACATAAAGAATTTTTACTAACAGACTTTCCTTCAAAGATTTTCACACAAAGGGCCAATTAGTATGTTGTACACAAGTGGAAGTGATGTTGTTAGCTTGCGGACATCCCACCCACTTGCACAACATGATTGTTTTCCAACCAATCCTTCGTTTGACATTCCAGAGAATGTTTCTTTAAAGTGCCACTGACCCCACTGACCTGGTTTCTGAAGCCTAGGCCAGAAGGAGCATGACTGTCATCAAGTCCAGACAGATCTGCGTCCAAATGTAGTGTATTGTTTCTCCAAAAACATCTGCAAGAAACCCTTATGCACATCAGACCATAAACAGAGCGGAAGAGTTGATATATTTGCAGTTTGACCAAAACATCTTATTATTTTTTTTGCCTTCAGTCATTGAATAATTTTTTCCCCACAAATAGGCTAATGAAAGGAATAGTAAAAAAGCTGGGTTAGCTTTTTTTGGCCACAGATGAAACTCTGGCTGTTCCTGGGGCTGTATTTGTGTTATTAATTAAGACTGATTAGGGAGATCCTTCTCAGTAAGAGAGCTTGTACTCTTCGAACCCTGATAAAACAGCCAGGAATGCCTTTAAACCTGCCATAGACCCACAGATATGTCTGTAGACTTGCAGATAAGAGCCCTACAGTCATTAACCCTCTACAGAGTGTACATACTTTACAATGAAACAATAGTTAGAGCTGGTAAAATAATGCTTTTCCTTAATTCACAGTTTTATTGGCTGTGGACAGAAGTCAGAGTTACAAAAACAAATACACGACCAACAAACATGGTAGAAAAACTAAGAGTTACTTTGATTGCCAATAATTATCATGATGGGGAGTGAGACAATTAGATATTGCAAAGAGAGCAAGCTAAAGTACATGATTTTACCAACAACAGGTGTAACGATAAACCAAAGAAACTAAGAAATTACACGACTAACATTTTTAATTTAAATGATTGATTTAAATTTTTTTTTGTTAATGATGCTTTCCAATGAGGCAGTGTTACGTAGAGTCTCAATATTTCATCCACTATCACCTGCTAGCTGCGCCCAGATGTTTTTGTTTCGAGACCACTGCATCTGTGGGATTCAGAAATAGCAGCATGTGATGCTGAAAGTGTAATTTTTTTATATTAAGAGAATGTGATTCACAGCTATAAAATAGTGAAAGTAAGAAATGTACTCAATAACAGGCTAAAGGTATCAATGCAAATCAAAGGAGCAAACAGTATTAAAAGGAAAATCTGAAATTCACGTGAATAAGTTTATTTAACAAAGTAAATGTAAATTGCATGTTTGCATGCTAATTTGCAAAATGAATGAAATGCAAATAAATTGGGCTTTAGTAATTACCTTGCCCACTTTTTAGTCCATTGTTGTTGTTCCTAATTGTTTCATTGTATTCCACGCCCATCTGTTAGTATTGCCATCATCATGTTGTTACCCAATCACCCAGTTGGAATAGTTTTGTATTATTTGTATTATTATTTCTAAAACAAATGTTTCTATTTACTGTCTATTTTATAAAAAATAAAAATCACACATAGAGATTTTTTTATATCCTACCTGAGTTCGAATCGCAAATTATAGTCCCTCCCAGAAAGTATTTGAATGATTGAATGAAATCGACCGCAATATTAAAATAGGAATTTAATGGATAATGTAATTGTTTTTTCTTTCTGAATATAATCTTAGCTGAACCTAATGTATGTATGCTAGTAACAAACACTTACAACAGCATCAAATGATCTCTGCCCACTGAAAACTGGCTCTATTTCCTCTAAATACTTTATATTTTAACTTGTACAACAAGAAATCTTCATAAAAACACATGTTTCACAATTATACCCAGAGGAGTGTAGCAAATTACACGCTATGTGTTAGTCACAGGCAACCATGTAGTTATGGAGGTTATGGATAAGAATTTGAGCATTTTTCTCCAATTAAAACCATACCATCTGGAAGTGAATGTGAAGCATTTGCTTTGTGCAAGGATTTGTTCCACTTTTTGATCAATTCAACAGCAGTAAAGGACATAGTGTCTGAATTTATGGGAATATTTGGGCCAAATAAATCATTTGAATGCCTTTGAATTCTTCCTGTTTGTGTGTGCAAGCCCCATTCCCACCACACTCTAGACAGCCCTGTCCGTCAAGCACGATGATATCACAACTTTTGAACCAGGTGTTTTCGGTCAGGTCCAGCTGTGGAGAATTAAGGAATTCTGTTGCTCTTAAGCATTTGACCCTTGAGCCATTTTTTGCTGAACTAACCACTTGGGGAAGTCCAGAACAGAGACAGGATTAGAGTAACTGAGTGGAAGTGTCAGAGGAGGGTTCTGCTCTGCCTCAACACAGGGAACTATTGCAGTCTAACAAAGTGAAGGGGAAAACTATGGACAGTGCAGGATAGGAGAAAAGTTGTCATTTGTGATCTGCTTGCCCCTGCGATTTTGGTGTGAACATGGTCAGAAGCAATGTTAAAGGAATTGAGATTGTGAAGCATAGAAATGACCAGGGAATCCCCTCGTTGGGAAAACTGGAGTATAATTACAGTCTGTTAAGAGCTGTATATTCACTTTTGTAATGACTGGTTTGGTTTTCAATCTTGACTTGAGTCCTAGGTGGGCTTGACACCTTTGATATGCTGAAAACTCCAAGAGAAACATATTATTCGGTAGGAAACAGAGTCTGAAATACACTCAAATATAACCATTCAACAAGATTTTGTGTTTTAAAGATCTTTCTAACTTTTCCCTTAAAATTTCAACTAAAGTTAAATAAAGAGACTTTTATCTTGGATCCCTGGCTATTGTTTAGTTCCAGAGCCTGATGAGCCAAGTGCCGTAACACCTGAACTAGATCATTAGCTCCATAGCCAATCTCCGCGTTCCGACCTGAACACCTTCCACTTCAAAAGCCTCCAAATCTCTCTCAAGGGGTTCCTTGTCGTCACTTGGTATCACTTCATCACCATTTCCTCACCGTCATTTGAATCCGTCAATTGCACTCCTCATGGGCACTCCTTACCTCCACTTGGTTATCTCGAAGAACTAGACTCCTGAGCACTCCTATGCTCTACAGTCCTCAGCGCATCACCATTAATCATGCTGCCCCCAGTCATCTCTGCAATTCTCTCCAGTGCTTTACAATACCTCCTGTGATCCCCTGTCGTCTCCGGTTCTCCCCAGCACATCTCCATTAGTCCTGCGATCTCCAGTCGTCTTCGGGTCACTCCAACGAAACACCTTTACTCCCGTGAGCATCTCTCTTGCGCATTACTTCTCGGTAAAATCATCCCCAGCGATCCCAGAAACTTTGCAGACCTGAGGATTAAACAATCAACACACTCTGAACCCTGACAGCTGTTGAGCAATTAAGTCCTACTTATACACATATATCCTGACATCTTTAACAGATTTTTAAACCAAATAAGGGTAAGATTTTAGAATACTCAGATTTTGCTGTCTTCTAAATAACTACCCGTGATTGTTTAACTTAGTTATAACTACTAATTAAATTATGATAACTATATAATAGTTCAGCTTCAGGAAAACGAGTTGGAGATTTCTAATTATCACTGAATGTGAGTGGTTTTGTAAAGAAAACTCAATTCTGATCACAACAATTGCACTTTCCTTATAGTTCTTAGGGAACTACTTAGCACTTGTATCCTAAAGATATGACAGGGAACCGGTGAATAGTAACTGAAAAGCTTCCTCAGGGCTTGGAATAGGAAAACATGCGGATCATTCCAGAATGAACGCTAACTCAGGTCTCCTACTCACAATTTAGAGTCAGTTAAGCACTATCACACTATTAGTAAAGGATTAACTGGGTCTCCAACTGGACTGTAATTTAGCAAAAAGAACATTTAAACTAACGGTTAAGTCAGCAAACAAATTGATCAACCAATCGAAAATGAATTTGAACACTTTAAAAAACCTTTTACCCTTTCACTTAATAGTTGATAATGTATTTTAATAGTTTTAATGCTTTACCTCTATATATGGATAAACTGTATTCAAAGGTTTGCAAAATTGTAATAATAATCAAAGTTTTTAAGTGATTTTACATTGAATGAAAGGAAAAATATTATAATTAATGTTTGACTTAACATGCTGATTATAAATGAATATTTAAATAACAGCATGTGATAGCACGCTTCAATTTTCCTTTAAGCTGCTGCAAATTTCAAAAACATAACACAGGGTTTATTTTTTAGGTTTATTGCTCATAAAATAAAGAAACAATATAAATCTTCAGTTATGGTAGCCCCAGAGTGCCCGAGAGACCAGATGCCCTTGCATTATGTTGAAATATTGTCGATTTCTTTTCACTGTCCTTGATTTGATGGATCATGTTCTGCCAGAAACCAGCAAAGCATTCTCCACAAATCCCTTTTTCAGACCAATTACTATCCCTATATCAAAGCTTCATTCATTCAAGGACACTTGCACATCCTCTTCGAATCACTTCACAGATACAGCAGACTCTAATCAGAATCTTGGGACCTCCAGCCGCTCCTCAATGTATCGTCTGCCTCATCCATTAGCCCAGCTCCTTCACCTCTTGTCAAAATAAACGAGGCGTAGCCAACTCAGTGCATCTGACATGTTGAGGAAATCCAATCAATAGGAGAACTAAAGGAGAACATACTAGTGGGAGGCGAATATATTTCAGGCATACAACAGAAGTCTCCCACATGCAAAATCAAACGTGGTTTATATCTTAGATTTCAAGAGCTCGGCTTTAGAGAGCACGATGTTTACCCTGAAATGGTTTTTAACAGGATTAATGGCAGCCTTAAGGGAAAATATCTAGTAATTCCACTCTGAGTGGTTTTCTTCTACTCAGGACGTCTCTGCAGTAGGGTTTTATTTGCTGTAAAGCTTCATGTTGTCTGTATTCTTTGCCACTAGAACCAGGACATGTCAAAACAGAGCTCAGAGAAATGAAGGCTCTCCGCTCACAGGATTACTCCTTTCTGGAATGCTTTGCTTGGAGATATCTCCTCATTAACTCCTTAAAGACTAGTTTAGCTTTCACATCGTCAGCACTAACCCCTACTGTAAGAGAAACTAGTTCTGCAAATGACTGATTGATCAGCTTTATGGCTTGAAGGTCTCTTGAGAGGTTTTCATATAGAATATCCCTATTGTGTTGATAATGCTCCTCTGAAAACACAAATTAACCTCATACAGTATATGAACGGAGGATTATTTCTACACTGCCTGCTGAATAAAGAGAGGTGGATTCTATGCTGACATGCCGATCTCAGCACGGGCAATGAGAATTTAAAAGCTCAGGGAGCTAAACTGCTTCCTAACCGGGCGTTGACATCGGGAACGGAATTTGAGTGGTTCGTGAGTGATTAATTTGTTAATTGATTCTGTGGGGAAGCTGTGGAGAGTCTACGACGGGTACAGTGCCACGCGTGGTATGGTGTGGCGTCAATTGAGAATAAGGCATCGTTAGGAATTTTTTAGAATGAGAAATTTTTCGCGACGAATATTCATATTGGGATTTGCGCCAGCCAAGTAGGAGCTTCTTCTGTTGATGACTTGTTGTTTCCGCAAAAAAACAAACAAACATGATGGACAACTTTAAATATTTAATTACTTTTGATAAAATAGAAGCCTGTAGTAAATAGTTGTATAGTCTCAGTTTTTCTGCCTTTGAAATACATAAATAACAGATTTTCTCTCAATTTCGCCACATTGCCTTGAGGAAAAGCTTACTGGAAGCTCCTGGATCACTGATGCGCATTTTTTCCCCTTATTTCAATGCACGTTTGAAATCTTATTTTCTAGCATTGATTTAGCAATGATTAGCCCATTTACCAATTCTCTGTGTGAGCACAACATTACAATTTTACAGAAGATCTTTATCTTTAAAAGTAAATTGGACGAATGTATTTAAAACAGATTGAAGCCAGGATTTAATTGCTATTCTCAATATTTTTAGGCAGCCAATGGCAATAGATTCCACAAATTTAAGTGTGCAAGACCAATTCAAAAATCTATGTTTTGAAAGAAAATCCATTTTGTTGCGCTAAAAAAAAGAGGTTTTTGGGCAAAAGGCTAGGTACTCCCTAGACAGGCCATCAGTCCATTAAAGGGTCACTCACCATTCACTCCCAGATTCACTTCTAAGGGTGATTTACAGTACACCAACTGTGAAAATATTGGTCACTGCCATTTAAACACAGTGTAGTACAATTCCCTGTGTTGTGCTGTATTTTTATGTAATCTAGGCTTCCACAGAGGTGCAAAGGGTCTAGTTTTCCCAGCGCATAGAGCAGAATTTTACTTAATAGTAGGATCAACTGCAACTAAAGCACGATAGGTCTTTAATTCACTTGAAACTAAAGAACCTGAAAGTTAACCCATGTAAGTACAGGAACTTTGCTCAGCAAGCCCCTCATCTGGCAGCAAACAATCACAAGTGAAAAGGATAAGATAAAGTAAATCATGAAATATTGATTTCAAATGCAGTACCTACATGTATAAAATGGCATTTTTTTTCATTTTCAAGAGGGAACTCTGTCTGCACATGCATATTGCCATGCCAAGTGCCAAGTGTAGATAAGACTGTAAAATCTCTTGGGAAAATATAGAATAAGCCCTCTGGAGACTCGCTTAATCATAAGTGAGTAGATTAGCGAAATGAGTATGTTTTAATAAAAGTTTAAAAACTATTTGTTAACTTTGCATGAAATAATACATTGGCTCAATATTTCAAGACAGCTGAATCTATAGATATGAAGCCGTTTCCAATGCCTATTTTATTAAAAAATATGTGTAAGATAAGCACGTTTTTGGGAGTGTTATGTTTTAAAAAAATATTAAAAACAGCACATCCAAAAAAACAAACATAGATTCTTATTTAAAATATCAGACTTTGCCAAAGTAAACAAGTGACCAGAAGCAGAAGTTACCGGATGCATACTTGATGAATATCAAACAATATCTGATAAGGAGGAAGTGGAGAGGGAGACCTTTCATGTGCTGTAGTGACCGTGTGTTGACCGGTACAGACTTTTTATATTTTTACATGTATACTTTTTTACTGCATTTTTTACAATGTGGTCTAAAAATCATGTTGGAAACAATTGTTGTAGTGTACTTTTCATGGATAATGATGCTAATATAAAGATAACAAACTATTCTGATTTAAACACACAAAAAATTGTCTAGGACTACTACTACAACAACTACTGTCAGTTGTTCTTATCGGTTCCTTGCCAGAAGTAGTTGTTTCCATTTACATCAATGGATGTGTTCATCATTGAATTTTATACTTGTATTCTTATTTTGAGGAAAAGTGTGGATCTAACCTCTGAAATAAACCGCGACTAGTTATAACACAATGTAACCCCCCCAAATACCCCCTAGTTATTGTGCTTATTAAGAACGAGTTGATTCGTAGTCACTGAAATGAAAGGAAATCTTTTAGCTGGTTCACTTTGACGCAGCCTTGTACCACGCCCCTCCCATCTGATTCATTCATTCTTGCGGGAAAACCAAACTAATAAAGAATCAAAATCGCAATGGGGCACCAAGCTCTACATATAAATCATGCAAATAGAACGGGGGTTCACTCTAATCTGCTTCACATCAAAACTGAAGTCCTAAAAACTAAATCTTGCATTACAATGAGATTTCAGTATGCTTGTGCTCTCTCCAGATTGGTGGTTATAGTAACCTTATGTGAGGTGATGTCAAAGTTTATTTTAGCATCAGAGCAGAGTCAGAAATGGTTCCATGAAATTTCCAGTTTCACATTGCCATTGTGATCCCATTTAAATGTTTTTTTTTTCATAGTGCAATGTAGTACTGTACCTATACAGATTATGATTGACAAACCACTAATTTTGTACATCATGCTACCTTCATGTAGCTCATGCTTACTCATACTTGACTGAAATGTGAAAATAGGGATCCCTCTTTTCCCTTATGTTAGAAGAGTCCTGTTACAAGCCATTTTCTACAAGAGATGTTGGAAGCATTTTATAAAAACTTCAGACTATGAGTCATTAAATATGCATTAGCAAATAGTTAATTATTGTTTTATAAAACAATGTTTTTACATTAATGCACGTTTGTATATAGTTTATAAATATAACATTAAAGGCTTTATTCTTGGTTTATAAATATCTATAAAATATGCTTAATGATATTAATTTCAGGCTTCATTGGGGATCAGTTATTCAGTTAAAAATGACACTTTTCACTATTTACAAAAAACAGTTATAAGCTTTAAGTGATTTGTGAGATAATTTGGAACATGTTAATACAAGATTATTAAACTGTTTTAAAGTGCATTCACACATTTTTATATTCCTATATATAGTAACAGCTTATATATAGTATAGCTTATCTAAATTTGGGTCTTTTTATGCCTTGTTATGCATTCACAAAAACTAAATAATTCAACAGTCTGGTTTCCTCTGTGCTGTGTTTTTATTTCTTCTGTTTAGAAAATAACTTAGCGTTTAAATCTTATGTGTTATGTGAACACGTTCTACATGATTTCATGAGTCAACTAATAACTAACTGGTTTTTAAAAAGTGAAAAGTTTAATGTATATATGATTAACTGAAGAAGGTTGCTGGTTCTAGGCTCGGCTGGGGCAGGTGGCATTTCTGTGTGGAGTTTGCATGTTCTCCCCGTGATCGTGTGGGTTTTCTCTGGGTGCTCCGGTTTCCCCACAAGTCCAAAGACATGTGGAATAAGTGAATTGAGTAAGAACAATTGCCCATAGTGTTAACGTGTGAATGTGTGTGTAAATGTTTCCCAGCGATGGGTTGCGGCTGCGAAAAAACATCCGCTGCGTAAAACAAAATGCCAGAGAGTTGGCGGTTCATTCCGCTGTGGCGACCCCGAAAGGGAAGAAAGCCGATATGAAGATGAATGAATGATTAACTGATTGATGTTATTAAGCATTTTATATGTAAGCTTATAAACCAAGAATAAAGCACTTATGCTTATATTTATAAACTCCTTACAAATGTGTTTTAGCATAGAAACAGTGCTTTATAACTTATTATTTTTAAATTTTCATTTATTATAAAGTGTGACTGATATGTTGTTTATATTTTACTTCAAAGCATCAAAGAATGCACCAATTACCAATCAGAAACAAATCATTAATGCAGCAGTAATTGGTGTATTAGATTATATGACTCATGTATGGGTATAAATACATTTGTTAACTCATAATTAATGCATTATTAACTAGGCATGAATTAACGACAAACGTTTGCATTAACTCATTTCACCTTATCATAAATTGTTAGTGAACTTTCCAAAAACGTAAAAAATTATATAAAATGTAAATAAATTCCGTCTGTTCAAAGAGCTCATTATCAGCCCTATACCCAGTAAACAGTAGGCCACTTCCAGGTAGCCTGATAAAAACCTCTCTGTTCTTTTTTCCTAGAAGTTGCGTAAAGTCAGCAACAACATCAAAGCTTTTCAAACACAGAAAATGCTTTCAAGCTAAAGCTTCAGCCAGCAGACTCTGCCAGAGCTAAGAACATTTATAAGGCTCAACGGACTGTCACATATTTAAAAAAATGGATTACAGAACATTTTAACTGGAAGTGACTTTTGATTTCCCATAAAAAAGTGATTGCCTAAATTAGCAACTTGTAAACTGTTTGTCTCAAAGCTATTTCAACTGAACTAATTACATTAACCACTAATGCCAGCAATTATTCTCTGTAGCTTTGATGGTGGTCAAGATCTGTGTGTGTTTGTCCATAAAGTCTAAGTGGGATTATATTGTGCAGAAATAATGACACATGTCTCTGTGGTTGGTAATTAGCATGTAAATTATAGCTCTCAGGGTGTTGTTTTCTTTTTATTTCTGTGATCTCTAATCGTTGAGTCTACCCTCTTCTAATGAAGTGCAGACATGACCACCTCTGAGTCATATCGGAATCCCCTTACGCCTTCAGTGTCTTGGTGCTGCCGCCCCATAAATGCCCACAATCACACCCTGTTTTAGCCTTTGGGCCAACTCCCTTGAGGCCCAACCACAATGACCTCACTGCGGTGACAACCAGAAGCATCTGTGTATTTGTGTCTGGGTCTGCTGTATTGGAGTGAAAGTCACTGATGGGTTGAAGATTTCAGATGCGACCTGATTTCTTGCTAGTGCGCTAGTCTGCATGTGATAGGATGTGGGTTAGTCAGGCTCCAGGGTTTGTAATTGTTGTTCCTGTTAGAATGCTTGAACAGCAGCCAAATTGACACGAAAGTACTTGAATTAGCTTTGTCTGCAGACTTTAACCACCCCTCTGTTGTCTGTGTCTGTAACAATAAGAGAGTAGATTGTGGTATATTTAAAGTTGTCTTTTAGAGAGTATTCTCCTTTGTGCTTCACGGCTAAACCTCCAAATTATATGTTTGGTGTCTAAAAAAAAGAATCCTGTAAACAAAAGTGCCGACACGTGAGTAGAAAATGCAATGTTTGTCTACAAAACTGCCAGTTC